>ML795931.1:431828-442332 GCA_009831015.1 Picea engelmannii
AAACCCTAATGAGTTGGCTAATAACCCTAGAAGACTTGTCGGCTCAAGAAGATAATTTATATTAGGTTATTAACCTCCAAGAGAAGAAGTCGGCCAGAAATAATAATATATACTGAACAAACAGATACCCAGAATGAGAAGTCGGCCCATGCAGTTAGTCAGAATTAGTATAAATACAGGAGGCTAGTTCTCATTCTAGGGGACAGTCTCAGAATTGTAGAGCAACACTTGTGTGCACTACAATTGCCCAGTTTCTGCACAAGTTTGGAGGAGAGTTGTCGTTGCAGCTGCTGCAGCTAGCAGTTACGCTTGGACTATCTCTTGGTTAGGGTTTGGACTATCTAATCAGCTCTTGTTGGTGCGCTATCCTTGGGGAAAGGTGCGCTACCCTTTGTTTGGTTATCTAGCCTAGGGTTTGCTTCCAGAGTGATTCTCTGTCAAGGTTAAGGTGCTCGGAGGGTGGCTTCAGCCTATGGTTGGGTGACAATAGAGATATTCTCAATGGTAAAACGAGCACATCCATTATATTCTAACAGACTAGACAGTAGGCATTGTGTACAACAACATTTCAGTTAGTTTTAAAATGATAACAAAACATCGTTCTAACATTTCATGGTTTTATTCATGAGTTTTATGCCTACACTGGCCTAGTGTTGTGCTTGGCTTGATTTCATTGTGTCGCTTACATTTCTAGCCCATAACAACCCCAGTGTTGTAGCTAGTACTAATACCACTCTATAACATACCCATCTCCCCTTTGTAGCCTTATTGAGGAAGTGGGGCACTTTTTCATCTTTTCCATCAAACTCAATCCTTAGAGGGTTCATTATTTCCTTTACATTCAAATGAATACTTGTTGAATAGTTCATAAACCATACGCAATGCCCCTTTTATTTCCATCGGGCTAGTTCAGAAGGTGCAAACATTGGGCCATTTACCCTCTTTAAAACATAACACATAGAAACCTATTGGAATGAGTTGCCTCAAAGGTAAACCAAAGCCATTGTCACGCTTAAATAAACAAGGCCAGCATCGTGACAAACCGAAGGGCAACATGGAAGGGGAGCCACTGCACCCAAGCTCCCTCCTCTCTGCTCTTCTTAGATGAATATGAGTCATTTAAAGGGACGCTTCACTACACAAGAATTCTTTGTTGTTATGATCTCATGATGTAGGAGCATCGCCAACAACAAGCGAGCGTGGGGCAAGCGCCAACGCATTTTGGCACATGATGAATTGTTTGAAATGTTTTGAAGTTTGATACGCCAAACATAAATGAAACAATTAAGAAAGGGCGTACTTGTAGATTGTAATCAGACCTTGAGCATCCTGCTCTCCTCTGAAGGACTAAGAGGCATTTATGCTAGTAAATGTAAGTAGGTAGCTTTGAATTCTTAGATTAGACAGTTTTAGGAGCCGGAGGGAAAACGGATATAGACACCTTCACTTGTATCATTGTAATATTAGTAGCATGATCAATAGAGCATAGAGAAGAAGAAGCAGAAAGTTGTGTAGAAGAACCCATGTACAAAAGTTCTGAGATTAATATATGAAGCTTTGATCCAGACTCATGGTGTTCAAATACTTTCTGTGTATGCATGATTGAATGTTATGCTCATGATTGTTTTACTCTTTCTGATATACATTAGTTTTTATGCCATGTCTATATGATTTTGTGTTAAGCATTCGAAGTCTGAGAGAGTAAAGAATGAGTTTCAATTGTTTCTCTGTTTGAGCAAGAGTTTTCCTGCAAGGAATGCAATGAAATTGTCCGCAAGGTGTGCGTTGACAGAAGACAAAGTTCGTCTCTGCAATCTTAGGAGGGATAACATTGTTCTCATTCTCGCAGAAGTGCAAGTTAAGCACAGGAGTCGTGCAAGGAGTGTGCAGGCTGAGTGAAATTTCAGAGTTATGACCTGAGCGAAATTGTTGAAGGACTGTTGTTGCAGGGAGTGCACAGAGTCGAAGAGGTTCAAATACTTGGAAGTATTTGAAAAATTGCCGCAAGGAGTGCATGCAGGAGTCTTCTTGAAGACTTGAGTTGTGGAGAAAGCTCAGGAGGGATAGAGTCTTCAAAGTTGTCGAAGAGAAGCTCAAGAGGGCTAGTGCCTTGAAGTATTGTAAGAAGGCGCAACGATGTTGTTTTGCAGGTGGATAAGTTTCGTGAAAGAACACTTTGTTCATTTCGCATGAATCATCAAGGAGGAATTGGACGGTCGAAATTCTCCGTGGAAAATTTGCGAAGTCCCGAGAGCCGTCAGATCTTGCAGAAGAGCAAGGAGAGTTACGGCGAGTGTTTTTTCTAAGTGCAAGCTCAGGAGAAATCGCGTTGTAGGATCTGAGCCAACAAGGGTCGTTGGATTCACTCGCATAATCTCATTTCGTGGATTCGCGAGTTGAAATTTTAAAACCTTTGCATCAAGATTTGCGAGCGGCGAAGTCGCGAGAGAATCGCAGTCGTCCATCAGAGGAGGGCAGGTGGCAGAGATCAAGGGACCTCGCAAACTCGGAGGTTCACAAGGTGAGAGCCCAAAGATTGGGTGCTCCAAGTCGCAAGTGGCGAAATCGCGAGGAGCTAGGACAATCGTAGGATCCAGGTCAAGAGAGGACCGTTGGATCAGAGTCTCATCGCATCTATCGCGCATTCGAGGGTTTCATGGGTTGAAGAACCGAAAGCTTAGCATCAGGATTCGCGAAGTCGCGAAGTCCGAAACTCCAAAAAAGGCGGGAAGTTCCGTTGTGGGACCCGCGTTGACGACGTGTCGGAATTTCGGCATTTCGGCATATCAGCGGATAGGAAGTCGAGACTTTTGTCTCGAAAGTCCCGACAAGTTGCGATAAGGAGTAGCGATGAGTTTGGGATCTCGGCACTTCGGGTGTCGGGATATAAAGGAGACAGCACTTTGGGAAGCGAAGTCGCGAAGTGTCGAAGCTTGGCACGAGGGACACGTGGTAGAACCACAAGGTGGGCCCATGTGATAGATAGGCGAACACGCGTCGCCTAGTAAAAGGAGTCAACACTCCGTTGACTTCTCGCATCTCGGGAATTCGTGAGATAAGAGCATGGGGGCTCGACGTTGAAACTCGCGAAGTGACGAGTAGCGAGAGGTGCTAGTGTTAAGCCTAGCCGGTGGTCACGTGCGGAGGGCGCTGACAAGAGAAGGAGCTATAACCATTTCGTGATCTCGGGTATCGCGAGATTGGAAAAGAAGAGTCGGGAGCCTCGACTCACGAACTCGCGAGTGACGAGTTGCGATAAGCGCCTTTGGAATTGGGCTTTGGTCATAGCTTTGTGGTCGCACGGAGAAGTGGAGCTTGCGCCTAATGCTGTTTGCACAGGGGAGCTACCAAAAAGGACCTGTGAATCGATAATTTGTGATTCCAGCAGGGAATCTAAAGAGCCGATTCGGCTCGAGGAAGATAAAGAACGATCCTGTGAGCAGATCTCAGCCTGAGGGCCGATAGGTCTGCGTCATCTCGTCGATGTATTGCTAAGTGTAATGTACTATGCTAAAAAAATTCTAGTTTTTCATTCATCTTGCTATTAGGAAACTTTAATCAAAAAGATGGTATGCAAGTCGTTTAATCAACCTTAACAGTCTAGTCACTTAGCAACAAATGGAAGATAGAGTGGACAAACTGTACTAAAAAATTAATACTCAAAAATGGTAAATAACAGCAGTGCATATGTCTTTACAATTCTTTCCAAAGCAATATAAATAGAGGTTAAACAATTGACTGTTCATAAAAGATCTCCTATAACTAAAGGAAATTGTACAGCAAAAACATGAAAATATACAAGCCTGTGGGTTATATTGGTGTTGTTGTAATAAAAATGCTAACTCAGCATCCATCAATGTGAACTCGTCCTCAATAAGAAACCTGCAATTGATTCCAATCTCCAAACAACAAACAACCACAAGAACAGTAGAGCAAACCAACAATAAGATCACCTCCCTTAGCACTTGGAGTTTCCAGAAATTCGACCCATCTGATGTATGCCTTTTCCACACCACAAAATCACCCCGGATCCAATAAAACCTCAGCTCAATGTGGAGATTTGACCCAATGGTGAAAGACTCGGCCAAATATGATATTTGAACTCCCACATAAATGCGCCCAGCACTGAGTTTTCTTGATGCGCACACATAGATCTATGCCACTCACTCCATATTCTCCCTCTAGCCTCTAAAGACACAATCTTTGCACCCTATTTGATATTCCTCAAGAGTCCAGTAATGCCCAGATTTAGAGAATGCATATGTGAATGGGTTTCCCCACGATTTTCTAAGTAAAACTTTGTTTTCGAAGCATATTCGACCCCCCTTTATGAAAATAGCTTGTTGCCTCCTCTAGAAAGCTCAAACACAATAAGAAACTCATTGCAAATGAAGGAATCTTTGTTTGGAAATGAAATGTAGTGAAGAAATCTATGAGATCTCCTCCAAAAATGACTAACTAGGGTGGATGGTCTCACCACCGAAGCCAATCCCTAAAATTTTCTCCTAGGGTTTATGTCCCAAGAGTTCCAAAGCCACAATGAGCTCTCTCAATGAGAATTTAGAAAAATGTCAATGCTAGAATGAGAGAGGGTGCCCTCCTTTTCCCTTTTATTTCTTTATTGACTCTTTTGTGACCCTTTTACCTTTTAATCAATTTAAGTGTCGTTTCATATTCTTCCTAAGTCACTTTAGGCATTTTTTCCCTTTTTCCTCCTTTTTAATTATCTAATGTCAATTTGTTAGGCACTTTTCCCCCTTAGGATATTAAATAATTAATTAATTCCCTTCTTACGAACTATATCCTACGAGAATCACCTAGGCTACTGCGTCCAAGTCCCATGATCACTCGAAAGGGGACATGACAATCCTCCCTTCCCGAGATTGCTTGTCCCCAAACAATTGCAGATTCAGCTGCTGCAAAATTTGTTCACTTTCCCAAGTGGCATCTTTTGTGGGCAACTCTCTCCATCTAACCAGATATTCCTTGATTACCCTGTTCCGAAGCTTCTTTTCCCGAACCTCCAATACTTCCTCGGGAACCAGTACTAGCTGACCCTCCTCATCTAATGGAGGTAGTTCTGTTGAAGTCGTGATGTGTTGTCCCAATGCATTTTTGAGACATGAGACATGTTATGGATCTTACTCCCTTCTGGCAACTCCAGCTCATAAGCCATTTCACTAACTCTCTTGGTCACCCTATAAGGCCCATAAAACCGTGGCTTAAGTTTCTCTGCACCACTCTTCTTTGAAGAAGACTATCTATATGGTTGCAGCCTGAGAAACACCAAGTCCACTACCTCGAAGGTGAGCTCTACCATGTGCCTATCTGCATATATCTTCTGTTGGTTCTGAGCAATATGTAAGTTATCCTTAAGAGCCTTAAGAATGCCTTGGCTCTCATGAATCCAATCTTTGGCCTTGGGAGCCCAGCTATCCCCAAATACCAAGTCTACAAAGGATGGAGCGTCATATCCATATAATGCTCTAAATGGTGACATCCCAATGGACATATGATGAGTGGTGTTATAACAATGCTCAGCCAAGTGCAACCACTTAACCCATGTATTTTGCTTCTCGTTCACGTAGTTACGCAAATACCCTTCTAGCCATTTGTTCACTATCTCTGTTTGGCCATCTGTCTGTGGATGGTAACTCGTACTGGGAGTCAATTATGTACCTGTTAGTTTGAACAGCTCCTGCCAAAAAGCACTCAAAAATCGGTTTTCCCTGTCACTAACAATGTTTTTCGACAACCCATGAAGCATGAATATCTCCCTGGAGAATAAATTTGTTACTTGTGCTTCCTTGTACTATGAGGATATGGAAAAGAAATGAGCAAACTTGGTCAGCCTATCGACCACCACAAAGATGCAATCTCTTCCCTGCGTCTTCGGCAACCCTGTGATAAAGTCCATGGATATGCTTTCCCATTTCTTCTCTGGAATGGGTAGTGGTTGAAGTAATCCTGCAGGGTGAGTCTGCTCCGACTTGTTTTTTTGACAAGTCACACACTCCCGCACATGTCGCAATACATCATCTTCGAGGCCTTTCCACGAGAACCTCTCTCTAATCTTCCTATACGTCTTGAAATATCCTAGATACCCAGCTAAATGTGTGTCATGCATGGCTTTCATAATTTTCTCCTTTAATGTGGACTCTAGAACAAAGTATATGTGGCCTTTGTAGTAGATGATATCATCTACCACCTTGAACCTGTCATCATGTACAATGCCATCCATCATCTCACATGCACATTTGTTCCTGGAATACTCCACCAAAAGATCAGATTTCCAATCGACAAATATCTCTGATAACGAGCACATCTCAAGTCTCCTAGATAAAGCATCTGCAACTGCATTGTTCTTTCCTTTGACGTACTCAATATCGAAGTCATAGGCCTGCACTTTACTAACCCATTTCTGTTGCCTTTCGTTAAGATCCCTTTGCCCCAAAAAGTGTCTCAAACTGTTGTGATTAGTCTTGACCACAAACTTCCCACCTACCAGGTATTGTCTGAACTTTGCTAATGCATGCATAATGGTGAGCATCTCCTTTTCATAGATGGGATAAAGTTTCTCTATGGCGGAGAGCTTCCTACTCTCGTATGAAATGGGATGCTTCTGTTGCATCAAAAAATCTCCTATGCCCACACCAGATGCGTCACACTCTAACACAAAGGGCTGAGTAAAGTCAGGAAGTGCCAAAACAGGGCAAGAACTCATCACTTCCTTCATCTTATCAAAGGTCTTCTAGGCCTCTTATGTCCAACAAAAAACCCCTTTCTTCGTGAGATCCATAAGAGGGGCAGTCAACGGAGAGAATCCTGACACAAAATGCTTGTAGTAACAGTAGATCCCAAGGAACCCTTGCAAATATGTGATGTTCTTGGGTGGTGGCCAATCTAGAATAGCATGTATCTTCTCCCTGTGAACCTGCACACCCTGTGCGCTAACCACGTGCCCCAAGTAGAGAATTTTTGTCATACCAAATTCACTTAGATTCCTTGGCATATAAGGACTGCTCATCCATAATGCTCGGAATCTCCTCTAAGTGCGCCAAATGATCCTCCCATGTCTTACTATATATCAAGAGATCATCAAAAAATACCAATAGGAACTTCCGCAACTGCTTCCTAAATATATGATTCATGCATGATTGAAAAGTAGTAGGCGCATTGGTCAATCCGAAAGGCATGACCAAGAACTCATAGTGCCCATAATGGCACCTAAAGGCAGTTTTATGAATGTCCTCCTCGCGGACTCTGATCTAATGATATCTGGATCGAAGATCAATCTTCGAGAAATACACTGCTATGTGCAGTTCATCTAGCAGCTCATTGATCCTAGGTATAGGGTACCTATTTTTTCTTGTTTTCTTATTTAAGTCTCGATAATAAATACACATTTGCATTGTCCCATCCTTCTTCTTGACCAAGACCATCGAAGAAGTGAAAGGACTGGAACTGGGTTTTATGTGCCCCATGTCAAGCAATTCCTTGATTATTTTTTATATTTCATCTTTGAACTTCTTGGGATTCCTGTACGGGGTGGTGATCACTGGTCCCCTCTTCAAATTCGACGGTGTGCTCAAAACCTTTGTTAGGAGGTCTCCCTAGAGGTATCTGTCCAAATACCTTGTCATGTCTGCTCAATAAATCTTGGATGCCTGCATGATAGTCCCTTTTTCCTTCATCGTTTGTTTGGGATGTAATAAAGCATTGTGTTGCATATACTATATCTCCATGTTTGAATATGGCTTCCATCCTTTTATTTGATACTATTATAGGAGCATTATTCGCCATGCCTCACAGTACAACCTGTTTCCCTCCTGGTGTGAAGAACTTCATGGTCATCTATTTGTAGTTTGTGATAATGTCCCCCAATGTCTGAAGCCACTGAACTCCCAACACTGCATCTGAATCTTCCACATCTACCACATAAAAGTCTTCTGTCAAGGTGTAGTTACCAATTGTCAAGTCCAATCTAGAGATTTTCTTTGTGCAAGACACATTAAATTTGTCGTCCACCGCTACTTTGAACCCCTCAAAGTCTTTTGTAGCTACTCGTCTCCTAGCCACCCAGGCTGCATCAATAAAGTTGTGGATTTCCCCACCATCAATCAAGGTTGTGACTCCATGTCCCCTTATGAGTCATCTAACTTTGAAGGTGTTGAATCTTGGGGTACCTAATAATGAGGCTATACCAACCTCCTTGGCCTCCTCACTATGTGTCTCCTATGTCTCCTCCTTCAGTGCTTTGCTCTGCTCAAGAACAACCTCATGTTCCTCCTCATCCTCATTTGAATCTGAATGTACCTCAATATAATGGGCTTGACCCTTCCCCTGACACTTGTGTCCTGGTACCAATGGATATTTGCAGTGGAAACAAAGGCTCTTTCTCCTTAACTCATTTCTTGTTGCATGATCAGGGGATCAAATTTTGCTCAAAAATTCAAAGTGCTTGGAATCGCTTCAAACCGGACGAGAGCGTAGGCCTCGTCGTTGCGAACCCAACGCAACTCGTTTCGTCTCAAACGGACGTCGGGAGCGAGAGATATTGCAATCTGTTCATAAAGTCAAACAGGGAAAAAAAAAGGGCACTGACTGTACAGTCCATACAGTGACGTGGCAGGGTCGTACGACCGTACGATGATGTGTCAAATGGTGACGTGGTAGATATTGATTGGCAGGTGTGGTCGAATGATTGTTTGACACGTGTCCTCTGGTGACTAATGGTATGAGGACACGTGGCCCAATCCATGGGCGCCACGTGTCACTCATTCTTTGGGTTAAAATTTTGTCATTATCAGGAGTCGACCCCACGACCTCCGGGTAGGGGAATGACTTGGCAAGGAGCTGCCAACCAACGCGCCACTATATATTACTTAACATATATATGAAATGAATTTCATTTGAATTTGAACTATGGTTTGGTTTGGGCCGCGATCGGGCCGGGGCTTAGCCCCAGCCCTTGGTCGTGCACCATTTAAAACATATGACCACCATTGTAACATAATAGTGCGCGCGCGTTTTTAATATGGTTTGAAACGGGATAGCCCATGGCTATATGCGTAACCCCATGCGACCTCAACCAAAGTGCACGGTTGGAACGGTTGGCCCATTTGGCCCTTTTTTCCATAGCGTGTGGTCCTATGGACCCATATGTCCAACAGCTTGACGGTTGGGGGTTTCGGTTCCGTTAACGGTTCGACGGTTTGCACCGTTTTACGGTTGTGCACATGTGCTAGGTTTTCACGCTATTTATTGTGTGTGAGCTAGGTTCAAACAACAAGGGTGCAATTTGTAGATGCAGAGACAACAAGCTTGAAGGGGGAGACTTCCAGGTGGCCTAACTTCTTCGTTTTTCGACCGATTGAGGTACCGAAAGAGCCCAGACAGGGGTTTTCGGATGCTCTGAAGCCATTGAAGCAGTCAGTTTGTCAGTTTGAGCATTGTAAGACATGTTTTTGAGCACTTTGAGCAATTAATAATAATGATCCATTGGAAGCTGGACCAGGAGATGTAGCCCAAGAGAGGGGTGAACTCCTTTATCAAATTGTTGTGTTCATGTGCTTATGTTCATTAATTATGCTGCTATCTATGTGTATTTTGCATAAGTAATCCTTTAATCTATGTGTTGCAAACTGATCTATTTTCTTTAAACACATAACATTTACATTACAAATAATTTCAAGTATTTCAAGTCTTCTTCATTTTTAGATCAAGTTGGTATCAGAGCACTGGTTTTTGAAGACTTGATTGTTTGCAAGTTGTGTTTCTGATGCTCACGAGGTTGAAACTCACAAGAGGAGAAGGTCAACTTGTGGAGCCAAGTTCTCATCCGACAAGGAGGAAGCATAATCATTCACCGCAAATTTCAGGGAGACATTCACCAAGCATGGCTCATGCAGAAAGTCATGAACGTGTTCCTGCCGAAGATGAAGATCTCAGAAAAGTTGTCATGGAGATGAGAGAGATGATGAAGATCTTGATGGAAAGGAACATAATGTCGCAGGGTGAAGGCTCCAACCCTTCAATGCATAAGAGAGGCGGTGGTGACAAAACTCCAGATGGAAATGGAGGGAATGGTGCTTTTCCACCACCCTCTCCTCCATCATCTTCTTCTTCTTCTTCTACCAGTTCGATACCTCTTTCGAATTCTCCAAAGGGGCATGGTAAAACTCCTTCGCAAATTCCTTCATTAAAGCTTGATATAAAATTTGAATTGCCAATATACAATGGAGAAGTTAATGCTGAGAAGTTAAATAATTGGATACGTCAAATTGAAGTATATTGTAGAATACAGAAAATTCAAAATGATGAAACCAAAATTCAGCTTGCTTCGTTAAGATTGGATAGTGCAGCACTTATTTGGTGGGAATCCAAGACACGGGAGGAAATGAAAAAGCATGGTAAAATTTTGCTTTCTTGGAATGATTTCATTATCGCAATTAAAAAACAATTTTATCCATTGGCATATAAACAAAAGGCAACTATGGAATGG
>ML795932.1:0-16533 GCA_009831015.1 Picea engelmannii
TATTGCTAGGCTTGCTTGTAGCACATAAAGAACACCCTCTTACATATCTTGAAACACATTCATTCATTTTATGCCAATAACAAAACCTTTTCAAATTAGCCATCATCTTGCCTACACCAAAGTGGCCAACAATAAGAGAAGAACGTGCTTCCCTTACAATGTTGACTCTTTCACCCTGTGGAATACATAGCTTGCCAAGATGGTACAAAATCTTATCATGCACATGGTAATCCAATTCCTCAACTTGGTTAGAATGACACAAAGTTGCATAAACCTCTTTAAAATCAGCATCTAAAGCATAATGTTCAACATAGCTCTCATCCATGGAAAAATTATTCTTAAGAATAACTGAAGAACTAACAATAGGCCTAGAAATCATATCAAAAACTTTGTAATAAATTCCTTTCTTATACTTGGTAACCAAGTGGAATTGTTGTAGAAAACCCATCCATCTGAAGTTCCTTGTTTGTTGTAGCTTTGTTTGTGATTGTAATTATTGCAATGGTTGATGATCTGTGTAAATGGTAATTTCTTTTCCTAGCAAATAATGTTTCCATTTTTTCACACTTTGCACCAATGCATACAACTCCTTATCATAAGTAGGATAGTTAATCACATCACCATTAAAAGTTTCAAAATGAAAACAAATGGGCTTACCATGTTTCAACAAGACTGCTTCCATTTCATAACTTATTGCATCTGTTTGGATCTCAAATGGTTGTATAAAATTAGGAAGTGCAAGAACTGGAGCTGAACTAATCTTCACTTGCAATGCATCATAATATTTTTTTTGCTTGTCTCCCATTGGAAAACTTTCTTGATGATTGTCACTACATGTAATGGAGTTTCAATTGAAGAGAAGTTAGCAATAAACTTTCTCCAAGATTGGGTTTCTCCCAAAAATATTCCTACTCTGTCACATTGTTGGGCTTGGGCCAATCCAAAATGACTTTGACCTTGGAAGGATCAATTTTCAGTTTTCCTCCTCCAACAATATGTCCCAAATAAACAAGTGAGGTCTTTTCAAACTCACATTTAGATATCTTCAAAAACAAATTTTCTTTCTTCAAGACATCCAAAACTTGTTTTACATCCATAACATGCTCTTCACAATATTTATTAAATATCACAATTTCATCCAATTAGAAAATCACAAAATCATCAAGAAAAGGCCTTAAAACATCATTCATGACTCTCATGAATGTAGCAGGAGCATTACAAAGCCCAAATGGCATTACCATCCATTCAAACAAACCTTGATTTGTTTTGAAAGTTGTCTTCCATGTGTCTCCTTCAACAATCCTAATCTGATGATATCAACTTCTCAAATCCAACTTAGTAAAATACTTAGCATCTTTCAATTGATCAAGGAAATAATCAATTTTAGGAAGAGGATAACTCTTTGTTACCATAATCTTGTTCAAGGCTCTGAAATATACACACATGCAACAAGTACCATATTTCTTTGGAACTAAAACAATTGGTGACCCACATGGTGATGTGCTTGGCATGATGACCCCTTTGTCAAGAAACTCTTGGATTTGTTTTTTAATTTCATCATTCTGCATGACTGAAATTCTATACATACCAATGTTTGGAACATGACAATCTTGTTGCAATTGTATCTCATGTTGGATACCCCTTTTTGGAGGCAATCCTTTTGGTTCCTGAAACATCTCATCATATTGGTTAACAACATCATATAAATCAGATTTCGTCTTTGCATCACAACCTTGGAAAGATTATTTTTCAACATTGTATTTGGGTTTCATCATCAAGAGGATAAATTTATTACTAGCATTGACTAATCTCTTCATTTGTCCAGCATTTACAAGTGACAAATTCAACTTCTTTGTATGTGTTCTAAAAATGTACTCAAATCCATTTTTAAACAAATGATACTTGTTCTCATGACGGTGAAAGATGTCTCTCCTATCATATAAATATGGGCTTGCCAACACAATACCACAAATATACAATGGAATAACATCAAGCTCTACCTCATCTATAAAGTTTGCAGTGATGGAAAATCTAAGTTTACATCTTCTTGTCACATGCAATTTGAAATTGTCACATATCCATCCTAGAGGGTATGGTTTAGGATGTGGAGTAGTTTCCAATTTTAATTTCTTGACAGTGTCTTCATATGTGAGGTTTTCTTAAGATCCAGTATAAAAAAGAGTATCTATCTTGGTATGCCTTGAAATAAACCTTATGTGGAAAAGATTTATTCTTTATTTTCCATGTTGAGTTTCCTTGAGGCTACTACTACTACTTGAAGAACTAGTACTTGCAATAAAATCCTTACCTTGAAAACCCATGGATGTAATTTTTGTTTCATCTCCCCAATCAAACCCTAAATCATGATGTGTAGTTGCAGTAGTCTTTGGTTTCCCCTTATGGATAAAATTTTTGGGTCTCATTTCAAGATGAAGTTTCCAACAATGGTCTTAATCATGGCCATCTTTTGAACAATGTTTACATGAGAGTTTCTCTCCCTCTTTCTTTCATGAAGCATTATTTCTTCCATTTCCTTTGAATTTCATCTTTCCCTTGTCTCCCTTAACAAAAGGCTTCTTGCTTCCCTCTTGAAGTTCATTTCTCCCTCTTGCTTCCAAATGAGTTTCCTGTACAAAAAAATTGTCTATATTTGTAGGGTTAAACATAAGTATTGTGTGCCTCAAGTAGCTATGCAATCCTCCAATGTATTTGAGTAAAATTTATTGAGAAGATAAATCTATACCCAAAATCAAATCTCTTCTCCCAGATTCTTAAGTGTAGCTTTGCAAACTTTTCCCTTTAGATTGTCTAAAAATTTTCCAATCCATAATATCTTTTTGCATGTATGCTAATGGATAAAATTGTCTTTTAAGTGAAACAATAAAATCATTCCAAGAGGATCAAACTTTACCATGTTTCTTCATGTCCTCTTGAATGTTGGCTTCCCACCAAATGAGTGTTTCACTTTGTTGGCATAGGGGTAAACCCAAATTTCAACGCTACAACAATGCACCAACAAAACCATAACTATTGGCCCTTTCGGAAACACCTGCAAAGAAGATGAAGTCTCACCCGAGGTAGAGGCAGGGGTGGTTGCAGGACTCAAGTGTTTGCAACCTTAGCTTGGACACAGATATGTGATTATAACCCTTTAATAAATCACTTAGCACCTTTGGTTCCTTAATATACAATCATTATCTACTTCGTTGATAAAATAGATCCTCATAGTATTCACATTAACCTATTGTATCCAAGCACTTATCATAGGTAAACATATCATATTAATCACTAAGCACAACCATGTAGATCCGATCTAGCATTCCCACATATAATAAGAACAAAGCAAGTAGATCTATCCAACTACATCAAAGCACTTTAGCAAAAGAAGACATAAACTCATTAAGACAAGCACAAAGCACATAACACAGTGTTTATGTGGTTCACCCCTCTCCTGGGGCTACATCTACCAACTCTTTTTCTTTATAGTCTTAGGTCAATTGATTACAAGAACAGAGCCTCAAAACCCTTACTCCGTACAGGACATAAGATCTGTGAAACTCACTAGATCCCTCTTCCATGCGTTACAACACTAAGCCTCCTATCGTATCGCACAGGGACTTGTACTCAGCTCTACAAGTCTTACAAAGAATGCACAAAGCCTTGGTCACACAGATCCAACCCTTGGCACTTAGCCTACATCAGATAGATATATCATCCACTACCTCTCTATATGGCCTAGAAATCTATATATACATACAAAATAGGCCTAAACATGGGTAAACGCATGGGCCAACATCCCCTTCCAATTATATATTCCCAAAAACCCAAAAAGGGGCCCAAAAGGGGGTCGAGATACTGTGATCTCTGCTTCATCTTGTGATCCTCCTTTGACAGGCTTTCAAAGTTATAAAATAGGTCATCATGACCAAGAAATTCCCAAAAATTGGTCAAGGGCCAACAGGCCCCCAACACTCACCTATGACTCGTCCTGAGTCACTCTGGTTTGAGAAATTCTGCCTCAAACGCCTCGAGCTTGGTTCGAGCTACTTCAACTTGTTTCTTTGTTGTGGCCTCTTGTTCAGTGAACTCTTGGATCACTGTGTCATTCACTAGTCCTTCTAGGCATTGTTCGGTTGTGAGAATGACATGTTCTAGCTCTATTCCTTGGCTTTTGACCTCTGTAAACAACAGACATGCCCGATCTTGTGCAGGTTGAAGTCATTGAGTGACTTCCATCACTTTTCTTTAAAGCATATGGATCTGTTGTTGAGTTGTACGATGTTCAGGAGACCTCTTCATTCTTTCTACAGCTGACAGGGCCTTCACTTACACCTGTAGTGTATCTGCGTACTACTTCGCTTCTTGGAGCTGTGACTCCAATGCCTATAACTCAGGATTCTCAATGAGGTTTTCATATGTTTGAACACTTCAGTTACTCAACTACTTTAACTCCAAGGAAAGAGCTCTTAATCTGTCAATTGCACTGCGGGCAGTGGCTTGCCTTTGGTCTTGTACACCTTGAGGGGTCTCGGGCACAGTGCGGAGCTCCGAGTCTACTATGTGTTGCTGGAGTTGTTGGATTACATCTTCGAGTTGTGCCACCTACCGTGGAACTTGTTCTCTAGCCTTTACTTCAATTACTGTCACAGAGTGAAGTTCTATGTGAACCATTTTCTTAATTTTGAGTTGCTCTACGAGCAACTGTTCCTTTTCTTTATGTAGCTGGTCTTTTTCTTCATCGAACCTCTCTTGTAGAGTAATATTATTTCATTCGGAAGTACTACACTGCTCTAGAAGGTCTTCATGTGCTTGTTCCAAAGCCTGGGTGGCTTGCATTCTCTCCTCCTATGCTCGTCGAAGGAGAGCTTCGACTGTATCAGCGATCCAATAGAGTTGAGCTGGCTCATCTCCTATTTCTGGTGTTCCTGCTAATAGAGGCGCAGTAGAAACTACGCGGCTAGACTGTAGTGCATGTTGCACTTCTTGAAGTTCAACCTTGACCCGACTGAACACCTCCACTTTCTTAGCTTCTTGCTTCTCTACTATCTCCAACGAAGCATCGTTTAGTGTTGCGACGATGAAGTCGACATCGTTTGAAGTGAGGGTGGTCTCAAACTTAGTCCTGGTTGCTTTCGATTTCTTCCTTGAGGAGGGTTTCAGAGGGGAAACCTTCATTTTCTTCGAGGGGTCCTCCTCATCTCTAGGTGGTGTAACCTCACCTTTCTTCTGTTTGAATTATGCGCCATCTATCTCTTCTTCATCACCTCCTTGCTCAGGTGATATAGAATCAGTCTTCATCGAGGTACTATGGACATCTTGGGTTTCTTCATTTTACTTGGTCTTGTTCGGTCCAGGTGTATCATGCACTGCTTCTGGACTATCGATATCAGATAGCTCTGTGGGGTTTGCTGGAACAAGGAGGTCCATTGACCGTTCCTTGGTAATCTCTTCTAAGTCTTCCTTTGTGAGCTTGTAGTATGAATGAAACTATTGTTTATGCTCATCAGCGCATGCTGTGATATAGATGAAATGGAAATTCACGTTGAATTTCATCAAGGGTCTAAACCTGTGGAGTGTGTTCGGGGTTATATGAAGCTCGGACTGGATAACATTGTTCGGCTGGGTGTAATAAGTGTGGAAGACGGAATTTGATTTCCACTTCTTGTTCATGTCGTTGGAGTACCACAACGTATTGAACTTCGCAGCCAATGGTTCAAAGGGCTCGATGTCTGGGAAGGTCGCACCTTCTAGCATCTCCCATGAAATGAATGCAATTAATATGAGAAGCCAACTAAAGTGGAACTCATATCCTTGGTATTGTGCTTGCCTACAGTCCATTTCTAACTAGTTCACCAAGTACTTCACCCAATTCATGTGTAGGCCCTTTGTGCACTTCCCTGCAAGGTCGACTACAAATCCAGTTACTTGGGTGGGCCGGTTCTTGCGAACTAATTTCCCTTCAATCAGTTGATAGGCTAGGCACACTACACCACTCTAGATAGAGGCTACCTTGTAGCCTCATGTTCCCTTGTATACATCTCCATAAGTTTTCTTTATCCTATGGGTGAGAGGACGATCCATAGTCTTTCTGGGGTAGAAATCCTATGGGTCAGGGCCTTGCATGCTTAGCCCTGTGATCTGATTGATCAATGTCATCTCCACTTTGATGTGGTGGTTCAACTACAAATAAACTCCATGATATCAAGACAACAGTAATTTGATGCATGAATTCACCTCTTGGTGTCGCCTGAAGTGTAGAATCTTCATAACATTCATTAGGGTGGACTGTACGAGGTTTTGGGTCCATGACTGAGGGGTAATCTTTGAGTTATTTCTTTTTTTTCTTGTCAGATACTTATGCGGGGAAAGCATACTATAAACCATCCTATCGCCTAGGTTGAAGTCATTAAACTTCAACGCTGCGAGCTTATCCTGGTTAGAACAAACTGTGCGCACCTCTTTCGGAAGGTACGTAGTGACCAACGGGTATTCAAAGTCTCTGGTCACACTGTCTCAGTTTATTGCACCTCTCAGAGGTGGTAGATAGGCAGGTAGGATGCTTGGAATCATCTTAGCATTCACTAAGTGATCCTTGTGCTTAGTTCACCTTTCACAAGATGATCCAGCTCTATGGGTAGTGGATGGAGAGGCCAATAGTCCTCTCATCAACGACGCTTGTATACCTATAGACACTCCTCTTTTCAACATGACTCTCTCTATCATTAAGTTGAGAGAACTTTTATCACTGATTATTCAACTACGGTGAGCTCGTTGGACATACGCGCTCGTGATTAAAATTATCGGGGTCATGATGGACTTAAACACTGCACTGGAATAATAGCAAGGGCACAATGATCACTGTATGCAATTCATTTAGTCTATGAGCTTCAAATTCTCAGTTAGAAAAAGTGTTCTCTGTCCATGATGTGCAGGGATAAGTAGGCAACTCAGCAACAGTTTGCGTGCAATGGGTATGAGCCCCTATTAACTCTTTTTTGATCCATTATGGCGCAGTCCAACAGTCTGATGAAAAAACTTTATTGCTTTTTTTTCCATTCAAAGCAGAAGTTGAACAGATATATCAGCCCCAACGACTATATTTCTTCGCCATGGAAAAGTGCCATGTGTCGTTGTTCTGATATCTCGGCGAATCTCCAATTATAAAAAATTTCTTTCTGCAAAGTTCCCTCTAGGATCTTCTATAACTTTCCAATCTTGGCCCTCTTCTTACTTAGGTTTCTATCCTTCTTTCTAGTGAGCTTCGTCTCGGTAGTCTCCTTTCCATTTTGATTCTTATCGTCTTTTAACATAGTCACTACGCATTGTTGATATTCTTTCCTAGGATTCTGGGGTAATACCTCTTCTTTATATGGAGTAATTACTTTAGTCTTTTGTGGGTCTCCTAATGTTCTTACAACTTCGACATCAATGTTTCTAGTGACAACTAGCTTCGATCTGTTCTCCTGTTCTTTGTGCGATCCTTCTAGCCATGAAATCTTTTAAGTCTTGCTTCTTTTGCTCCAAGGATTCTTCCTCTTCCTTTCATCTAGCTTGAGCTCTGTCAATCCAAGGTTTTCCTATTAACATGGTAAACGGGGCGTTGTCTTCAATAAACTTAATAATCTCAAAATGTTCCTCTGTCGAAGTTCCATTAACGTTCATAGGTATCTGAGCGAGCTTCCCACATAAGATTACTAGCTTTCCCTTGAATAGTAATATTCCTCCTAATGAAGGGATCGTAGTAGGCCTTCCTATAGTTTCCCAAGTTCTTTCTTTCATGATATTCACTTGTGTGTCCTCATCTAGAACACAATCAATGTCGAAGTCCCCTATTCTTGCTTCAAGGTACTCATTATATTTAAAAATCTTTGATAGTCTAACATGTTGATGGTCATCCAAGGTGTCTTTCATCTGTAGTAATCCCTTCTCTGATTCCTTTTGGGGTTCTTCTATAGCCTTAGTTTTTGGATATGGCTTAGGGTTTTCTTGTCTTATGTTCATACTTTCAAGCTTAGCAATCATTCCGGGGAAATCCAACACTTCATGGTCTATAGCCTTACAACAAAGACAACTAGGTCTTCTTCCAGGGCATTCCTTAGCAATATGTCATGGTCTTATGCAACTATAACAGAGGTTCAATCCTCTCTTTCTTTTAAATAATCCCCAACTTCTCCTATACTACACTCTAGGATCGTATGAGCTAACCTGCAACAATTTCTTTCTAGGATCCTGCATCCATTTGTTAGTCCAAACATATTTTCTATGCATAGGTATAACATATCTTTCATGATTCTTATCAAATCTATTTATATCAAACCTTCTTTCATCTATTAGTGCCCTAGTTTTTAAGTTAGGATAGAATCTATCAATCATACCTATATCCATACTCTAGAAACGAAAAATTTCACTTATCTTACTTTTACAGAGCACAAAGCTTTCAAAACTAAATTTTTTTAACTATTCTTACCTTTATCAAAGCACAGAGCTTACAGATCTTACCTCTTTTAATTAGAAATTCTTACTTTTACCTTTCTTAGAGTGTCAAGCGTTCAAATATTGCTTCTTTCCTCCAAATATGATCTTCTTTTCTTCAGATCGGGCGTCTTTCTGACCTTATTTCTTTAGATCGGTCTTCTTTATTTCAGATCTGACCTTCTTTATTTAGCACAAAGCTTTATAAGTCAAGTAGAATATTTTGCACTAGGGAAATAAATCTATGCACAGATCTTTCATAGTTTCAGAATGGATCTTTGCACAAAGCTCCTTCTTTCTCAGTTCGCAACAATTACAGCTTCAGGTCCTGGAAACAGAACCATTTTTTGGCACAGGGGCAAACCTAGGGTTCAATGCTACAACAACGCACCAAAAAAACCCTAACTATCGACCCTTTCAGCAACACCTGCGAAGCAGATGAAGTCTCACCCGAGGTAGAGGCAGGGGTGGTTGTAGGACTCCAGTGTCTGCAACCTTAGTTGGGACAAAGATCTGTGATTATAACCCTTTAAAAAATCACTTAGCACCTTTGGTTCCTTAATATACAATTGTTATCTACTTCGTTGATAAAACAAATCCTCGCAGTATTCACATTAACCTATTGTATCCAAGAACTTAGCATAGGTAAATAAATCATATTAAGCATTAAGCATAGCCATGTAGATCATATCTATCATTCCCACATATAATAAGCACAAAGAAAGTATATCTATCCAACTACATCAAATAACTTTAGCAAAACAAGACATAAACTCATTAAGACAAGCACAAAGCATATAACACAGTGTTTACATGGTTCACCCCTCTCCTGGGGCTACATCCACCAACTCTTCTTCTTTATTGTCTTCGTTCAATCAATTACAAGCACATATCCTCAAAACCCTTACTCCGCACATGATAGAATATATGCGTAGATCTCTAGATCCCTCTTCCTTGTGTTACATCACTAAGCCTCCTATCATATCTCACAGGGACTTGTACTCAGCTCTACAAGTCTTACACAGAATGCAAAAATCCTTGATCACACAAATCCAAATCTTGGAACTTAGCCTACATCACATATATATATCATCCACTACTTCTCTATATGACCTAGACATCTATATATACATAAAAAATAGGCCTAAACATGGGTAAACCCATGGGTTGACATCCCCTTCCTGTTACATATTCCCAAAAACCCAAAAAGGGGGTCGAGATCCCGTGATCTCCACTTTGTCTTGTGATCCTCCTTCGACAGGCTGTCTAAGTTCCAAAATAGGTCACCATGACCAAGAAATTCTCAAAACTTTGTCAAGGGCCAACACACTTTCCAATCTAAGAGAAGCAAGATTAATCTTAGTTTCATCATCTTTGATTCTTTGTATCCTAGAATACACTTCAATCTGATGAATCCAATTATCCAATTTGTCAGAATTTACCTCTCCATTGTACATGGGAAATTCAAACTTAATATCAATCTTAAGAAAAGGAGTTTGTGGAGGAATTTTACCATGTTCCTTTGGATAATTTGAAGGTGGTTGTGAAATGGTAGAAGAAGTGGAATATGGAGGTGAAGGAGGTGGAGAATCATTGTTCCCTCCATTTCCTTTTGGAGTTTTATCATCACTCTCTTCATTAACCTTTGGAGGATTTGATCTTTCACCTTTCAACCTTTCATTTCTTTCTTCAAATAAAACTTTCACCATTTTTGTCATATCATAGAAATCTTTTCTAAAAGTTTCATCTTCTGAAGTAAGAGTTTCATGACTCTCCTCATGAGCCATACTTGGTGAATATCTCCTTGAATCTTGAGGTGATTACGTATTTATCCTTCTTGAAAGTTGAGAACTTGGCTCTACAAGTTGACCTTCTCCTCTTGTGAGCTTCAACCTTGTAAGCATCAGAAAAAAAAAACACTTGAAAACAATCAAACCTTTAAAAACCTATGCTCTAATACCAACTTGATTTGAAAATGAAAGGCTTGTGTGTCTTAAAAATTGCAATTTTAATTTGTATGTGCTTGGGTAATAGGATCAAGTTACAAACACATAAAACTTAATGAGTTTTTACTTAATCATGAGCAACATAAACAAACATAATAACCATCAAAATAATCAAATTAACACAAAAAAATGATAAAGGAGTTCACCCCGCTCTTGGGCTACATCTCCTGGTCCAGCTTCCAATGGATCATTTTCATTAATTCTCAAAGTGTCAAAATCAGTTCTTTATAATGCTCATAATGCAAAATAGATAGCTTCAATGGCTCCAGAATGTCCAAAAACCCCTAGTTGGGATCTTCCTGCACCTGGTTTTGCCAAAAACTAAGTAGAAATCATTTCTTGGAAGTTTCTCCCAATATTTTGTTGTCTCTTCTCACCAAAACACACCTGTGTGTGACTAACCTAGCTCACGGGCATTTCTTGTGCCAAAAACCAAGCACCACGCGCATTCTAAAAATCATGGTGAATTTTCGAACAGTTAGGAGGCATAAGCGCCTTTCTCGGTGAAGGTGTCGGTCGCATGGTCCATGTGGTTGGGCGTCGACCTAAAAAGTAGCACCCGCTTGCTAGTCCATTGGAGTCTCCGCACAAATGGTCATATGGAAAATGTTGAGTCCAAGGGATAATCATTGGAAGTTACTCACACCTTCTGGACATGTTGCATAGCTCAAAGTGGTATGGTCATGTGGTCGTATGAGTAAATGAGGGTTGGGGCTAGGCCCCAACCCTTTCTTTGCCCAGTTGAACCATTATGAAAATTTAAATACAATTTTAATACTATAGGGTTAAGAACTAATGGAAGGTGGGCTAGTAGCCCAGCCTACGCAGAGACTCTGGCCTTGGTGGAGGTCCCGGGTTCGACCCCCGTGAAATCCATATAATTTTTAAATAAGAAACCAATAACGAAGTGCCATGTGGTGGCCCCTGGCTAGGCCATGTGGCACCTGGCTAGGCCATGTGGCACCTTCCCCTTCGCTCTGAGAATGCCATGTGTTGACCTTCAATTGGTCCATGTAACCACTTTCCACATAAAATTCCAAATCACCACTTTCCACGTGTTAGTATGGTACCATGCCACATCAACACCTCTATCCATTCATCAATCCACGTCACCCTACCATGTGTCAGTACGGTCTGCATAGTCATCTTGGACGGACTATACAGTCAACAAAATTTTTCCTGTTTGGAAAAGTGGAAAAAAAATGATATCTCTCGCACATAATTTATATTTTAACCCATTTACGTTGTGCTAGGATCATAAGGACAAGGCCTACACACGAGTCTATTTTCAAGCAATTCCAAGAACTTTTATTTTTGAGCATGTTTTGATCCCCTGGATTAATTGACGACACTAAATCGACCCTAGAGGATCATCCTTTATTAAGAGAATATAAATATGTGTTTCCTTAATAGGTACCATGTTTTCCTCCAAAAAGAGAAATTGATTTCTCAATAGAACTTATGCTTGGAGTAGTGCCAATGTCTAGAGAACCCTATAGGATGAGTACCCCAGAGCTAGTGGAGCTCAAATTATAGTTGAAAGAGATGTTGGACAAAGTATAAATTGGGCCTAGTGTGCCCCCTTAGGTAGCCCCATCATTTTTTTTGAATAAGAAGTATGACACACTCACATTATGCATAGATTACAGACAACTCAACAAAATGACAATTAAGAATAAGTATCCCTTACCAAGAATTGATGACTTATTTGACCAATTAAGGGGTGCTACAATTTTCTCCAAGATTGAATTGAGGTATGGATACCATAAAGTAAGGATTAGGGATGAATACATATACAAAACAACCTTTAGGACAAGGTATGGGCACTATGAATTTGTGGTGGTACCATTTGGAATTACCAATGCACCAACCACCTTCATGTGCTAGATGAATAATTTTCTTAGCAAGTTCTTGGACAAATTTGTGTTGGTTTTCATTGATGATATCATAATCTATTATAAGAGAAAGTGATCCAAGAGGATCTAAGGAATTCTCACATAGGTCCAGAAGGATCCAAAATTCTCACAGAGGTCCCATGGGATCCATATATTCTTAAACTTTGACCGTCTCAAAAGTTCATGAAAATGGTATTATTCCTTAGATCCCGTTGTCATCTTTCCAACGATGCAAACAACACCTCAAATGGAGCTTATATGCAAACATTATGAGCAATCAAAGTTTGATAAAACCATGAAAAATGAGGGTGCCACATGGCATCATTGAGGGTGACAGGTGGCATGTTGAGGTGTCACTGGTGATGTGGCATTGTTGATGTGGTAGGCACTGATGATGTGGCAGGAAGGTGGACCAACTAATTCTTGACAAGTGGAACACAAGTAGACCAGTCTGGTGTTGACATGTGGCATATGGGTACAAGTGGACCAATGAGAGGCTACCATGTGGAAACCTCCCATTGGCCCTCACTGGCATGGTTTATCAAAAATAATGGGAGTCAACAGGGCTTGAACCTATGACCTCCCAAAGCCTTAACTCAGGCCCCATTACTAACGCACCACTCAATTGATTCTTAACATTTGTGTTTCAAAAATATTTGAATTTATGTAATGGTGCATTTTGGAGGGAAAAGGGGTTGAGGGATATCCCCCAACCCATGGTCCTTACACTATACCACACAACCTATACCTTAATTCGTGGGAGCTTAACCAAAGTTCATGTGGGAGTTATAACTATATGTTATGTGTTAAGTTATAACATATGTTATTTATAACATATGGTTATAACCATATGCCATAAATAAGCAATGAATGTTCCAACATGTAACAAAACCAATGCATGCATGCTATGGAGAGGCTCAAACCCAAAACCTTCGGGGTAATATCTGGAAGTCTTAACTAGAACGCCAACTAATCCACATTTAATGGGATTCCCACCATAATTAGTATCAAGTTACATAAAATGTTTATGGGTGTTTTAAGGATCATGGTTTATTTAACGAGCATGGATCCCAACATTTGTACACACATTTTCTATGCATATTTTAGTCTCGTAAATCATGCCAAGGGCACAAAGGGTACGAGGCTATATCATGTGTTAGGGATCACCTTGACAAAATTTCAAGTATTTATATCAAATTTGCATGATGTTTTGCCAGGAATTCAACGACGCATTATGTTTCTGCATTTGAGCATCAGATTTTTAGAGAATCTTTGCAATTGTATTTTGTAAGCTCATTTTGTAATGTAATTTGAAATTTTGAGATGATGAAGAAGATCCATTCTATTTAAAGGGACTTGGAAGATGGAATGATGCATGTCAATTACATATGTATTTGAGTTATTTTATTTTATCTTATATTATCTCATTTACAATTCAAGTTATTCATCAGTTTATCGGTTTATGGACAAGTAATACATTCACCTGATATGTTGTGAATAGTCAAGCTATCTTCATTTATATTCCTGAATCTGGTTGGATGTTTAGTATCTGCATATGAACTAATTGGCATCTAAGGATTCTTTGGGATGAATTAGTATCAGATCTTATTGATATTTAAGGATCAAGTTGGTATTAGAACTCATGTGGTATTTTCATATCATGTGGTATCAGATCGAGGTTTTGACATTTATTTTCAAGTGAATGATTACAAGGTACAAATTTAAGTGAGGTGAAGGAAACCCTACAACTTATAATATTGAATTTGTTTCAAGGGGATTCACTCGAAGAGGAGAAATGGATCATGAAGCAGTTCTTTTTTAGGATGATAAGGAGTTTCAAAGGATGTTTATTGACATGAAAAATATGGTTAAGGAATTATGGGAAGACCTAGAAAGAAGGAGAGAAACTCCTCATCAAAATTAAGGTGGTCCAGTTGAAACAATGGCAAAAACTGAAGCTAGCTAGAGGAGGAGAAGGTGAAGAACCTCCAGGGTCTCCTTCATCCCCATAATCATCACCATCATCACTCTCTTCTTCTGATGGAAGAAAAAAAAATTCTCTTCAGAGGAAAAATAATTCTAAAAAGTCTTCTCATTCTCATGATTTTCCTTTGTTAAATATAGATGTAAATTTTAATTTTTCTACTTATGGTGGAGAGTTGGATGAAGAGATGTTGGATAATTGGTTCAATTATATTGAAATGTATTGCAAGGTACAAAAAATCATACAGGATACTTCAAGGATACAATTGGATACACTTCCCCTGAGTGAAACAACTTTGATATGGTGGGAGAGTCGAACACAAGTTGATCTTATTCAACATGGTAAACTAATTTCTTCCTGGATTGAATTTACTGTTTCAGTAAGAATAAAATTGTATCCATTATCTTATATGCAAACATCAACGATTTCTTGGAAACATCTAAGGCAAGGAAAAGGGGAAAATGTTCAAGCTTATACACAAGAATTCAAGAGGAAGGAATTATCTTTGGGAATTCCATTACATGTTCTCGGGACTCTTCTAAAGTATATGAGTGGTATGCACTCATATCTTCGCTATAATATATTGATGTTCAATCCTACTAATATTGAGAAAGTATCAGTACAAGATACACATCTAGAAGCTAGTTAGGGTAAGCATGCAAGCAAAGATAAGAATCCATTCAAGTACGAGAATAAATTGAAAGGTAAATGGAAGAGTAATAAGACAGCTACAATGAAGAATTATGAAGAGAAGAAGAAGACTACATGTTCTCATTGCAAGAAGAAAGGACACAAGGAGGCAATGTTGTTGAAGTTACTGTTAGAAAAATAGGACTGCGAAGCAATAAAATAAAACAAATGCAGAAACAAAACACAGAAGACACACAATACAAGAGAGACACAGATTTACGTGGTTCACCCAGTGTGGGCTATGTCCACCAGAGAAATTGCCAGGTCCTTCCTTTATTATTATCAAGCAAATGAAGGGATACAACCTACAGCAAAACCCATTGTAACTTTCTCTTCTTTCTCTCACAGTCTCCTCTCTTAGAATACAATATTCACCATCATACATAGCCGCAATACATTTCCCTCATAAAAGAGGTTTGCCTTCTAGGGAAAAAAAACCTAACATAATCTCTATCGTTAGATCTGCGACCTTATAATGAACGGTCCAGATTTACAATGAAATTACAATATACTTTTACAAGGCAATGTTTTCTTCAGGGGCTTTGCCCCCAAACCCCCGCTGGGGGCCCACTTGCCCCCAGACCCCCCAGACCCCGTAGAGGGGGTACCCCCCCTCTGCACTCCCCCGCGTGGAAGAGTGTACATACTTCTGGGGTGTAAATACTTCATGGGGTATAAACATGGCTGAAAGCAAAAGACCTCTAAATTAGGAAGATAATCAGGCTCCACAACCAACAATCTCCCACTTGGAGACTAATCTCAACAACTCCATCGCTGCTGTATATGATGGACTCTGAACCTTCTTGGACCTAGAAAATTTATCATCTTCATATTCATTCTTGAAGACCAACTGAAACTAAGCAGGAACTCAGTTTCTCCCTGGTTACTCCCTTTGTTAACATGTCTGCAAGATTCTGGCTAGTGTGTATCTTTTCCAGCTTCAATTGTCCATCTTCTAAGGTGGATCATATGAAGTGGTACCTCAAATGTATATGCTTAGTCTTCGAATGGAAGGCTGAGTTCTTTGCAAGGTGAATGGCACTCTGACTGTCACAGTACAACCTGTTTTTCTCCTGCTTCTTTCCCAATTCCTCCATAAACCTTTGCAACCAAATCATCTCTTTACTAGCCTCTGTAGCAGCAACATACTCTGCCTCTGTTGTTGAAAGTGAAACAACCTTTTGTAGTTTCAAAATCCAACTTATTGTTGTTCCACCTATAGTAAAAACATACCTTGTGGTGCTCCTCCTGCTATATTTATCACCTGCCATATCTGAATCAACATATCCCTGTAGAAAAGTGTCTGAACCTCAAAAACATAATGCATGTGTAGTAGTACCTCTCAAATACCTGAGAATCCACTTTACGGCCTCCCAATGTTCTTTACCTGGAATGTTCATATACCTGCTCACAACTCCCACTGCATGTGCAATATCTAGTCTTGTGCAAACCATTGCATACATCAAGCTGCCAACTGCTGATGAAT
>ML795932.1:16583-38018 GCA_009831015.1 Picea engelmannii
CCCCATGGAGAAAAGTTGTTTTTACATCTAACTTTTCAAGATGCAAATCTTCTACTGCCACAAGACTTAAAATAGTCCTAATTGAAGTCATTTTAACAACAGGAGAAAATATTTCATCAAAATATATACCTTTCTTTTGTGCAAACCCGTTTACAACAAGTCTAGCCTTGTACCGCTTTTCTCCTCCATCTTCTTCCTTCAACTTGTAAACCCATTTATTATGCAATGCTCTTTTTCCCACAGGTGACTGAACCAAGTCCCAAGTCTGGTTATTTTCCAAGGAATCCATTTCCTCTTTCATGCCTTTCTCCCACTTCTTTTTGGTGTCTACCTGCATTGCTTCTTCATAACATTCTGGTTCACCAGAATCAGTCAACAATAAATAATATAATGAAGGAGAGTATCATTCAGGGGGTATACTTAACCTGGTAGATCTTCTAACAACTCTTGTAGGTGTTTGAGGTATCTGTTGCTCTTGTTGTTGTACATTTTGATTTTCAGGTTCCTTTGGAATTTCTTTTTCAGTTATCTCATCAAGCACTGTGTATTCTTGTTTTTTTGTTTCCTGTTTCTTTCCCTGCAACTGATCTTTGTACATGACCTTCTCATTGAATATGACATCTCTACTCCTAATGATTTTGTTATTTTCATAATCCCATACGCGATAACCAAAATCATTAACACCATATCCAATAAAGGTACACTTCTTGGATTTTGCCTCAAGCTTTGTTCTATTTTCTTTATCAATATGGACAAATGCTTCACAACCAAAAGTTTTCAAAAAAGAATAGTTTACCTTTTTTCTTGTCCATTACTCCTCTAGAATTCTACCATCCAAAGAGATTGAAGGTCCTTTGTTTATTAAGTAAACAACAATATCTACAACATCTGCCCAAAACTGTAAGGGAAAACTAGCATGCAATCTCATACTCCTTGCACGCTCCATGATTGTCATGTTCATCCTTTCTGACACACCATTTTCTTGTGGTGTTCATGGAAATCTCTTCTCTCTACGAATCCCATGGTATGAACAGTAATCATCAAACTCCTTACTGCATTATTCACCTCCATTATATGATATAAGACACTTCAAACTTTTTCATGTCTCATTCTCAACTAAAGCTTTCCATTTCTTAAAAGTATCAAAAACATCAGATTTTTGTCAAATGCAATAAACCCAAGTTTTTCTAGTTGCATCATCAATAAAAGTAACATAATAATGAGAGCCACCAAGAGATGATACATGAGCTGGTCCCCATACATCTGTATACACAAGCTCTAACCTTTTATTCTTCTTTTCTTTTTCGACTCTGAGAAATATGACTCTCTTTTGTTTTCCATAAACACAATGCTCACAGAAGTCCAAGTCAATTTGTTTAAGATCTAGAAACAAATTTATTTTGTGAAGGATCTGCATACCCTTCTCACTCATGTGTCCTAGCCTATGATGCCATAGTGTTGTATCCACTCATGTAGAAGCTAAAGATATAGAAGAGTCAGTATTACCAGTACATAAATACAATGTACCTACCTTGTCTCCTTTCTCTATCACCAATGATCCTTTGATGACCTTCCACGTCTTATTTGTAAATATGGATATACAACCTTCACTTTCCAACTACCCTATTGAAATCAGATTTTTGCTTAAATATGGAACATATTTTACCTCTTTCAACAACCATTGGTTTCCATTTCGTTGCTTTATTTTTACCTTTCCCATTCCAACAATTTTGCTTGGTTTATCATCACCCAAATGAACCTCCAAAATCACCTTGAACATAATCTAGAAAAATTTTCCTATGGGGTGTGGCATGAAATGAAGCTCATGAATCTACTACCCAAGACTCAGAAATATTATCTACAGAAAGAATCAAAGCATCTTGCAACACATCACCTATTACATTTGCTTCCTAATTTCTCTCATGTTGTCCATCTCTTTGTTTCTTTGGAGCTCTGCAATCTTTCTTTAGATGTCCTTTCTTCCCACAATTCCAACACTCTATCTTTCCAAGTTTGGATTTGGATCTGCCCTTCCTAGAATTCCCACGGTTCCCTGAGCCCTTTCCTCTATCCTTTTGTCTTCCCCTGTTCTCCATGTTCAACGCATTTCTTGATGTCTCACCTGTGATTTTTCGTCGCATTTCCTCACTAAGGATAACACCAACAACATCATCAAATTTTAAAGTATTTGAACCAAAGACAGAGTTACTTACAGCCATGACCAAGCCATTCTAGCTTTCTGGCAATGAGCACAAGATTAGAAGAGCCCTAACATCATCATCAAAGTCCACTTTTACAAAACTTAGTTGATTAGTAACCGTATTAAATTTATTTAAATGATCTGCAACAGACCCACCTTCTGACATCTTCATATTAAATAATCTCTTCATTAGAAATACCTTATTCGATGTCGAGGGTTTTTCATACAATTTGGCCAATGCGTCCATCAAACCCTTCGTTGTCTTTTCTTTCAAAATATTGAAAGCCACCGACATTGTCAGGCTTAGCCGTATAGTTCCTAGAGCCTTTCTGTCAAGAATCTCCCATTCTTCGTCCTTCATGGTCGTCGGCTTCTTTGCTACTCCGCTCAATGGTAGAAATAGATCCTTATGATATAAATAGTCTTCCATCTGCATCTTCCATAAATGGTACTTTTGGTCGTTAAATTTCTCGACCCTAAACTTTCCATCTTCCAACATTGCTCCCACTCGAACCAGGAACCCTATTTTCTTACGAGTTACCTTACGCTCTGATACCAGTTGTTAGAAATACAGGACCGCTGAGCAATAAAATAAAACAAATGCAGAAACAAAACACAGAAGACACACAATACAAGAGAGACACAGATTTACGTGGTTCACCCAGTGTGGGCTACGTCCACTAGAGAAATTGCCAGGTCCTTTATTGTTATCCAACAAATGAAGGAATACAACCTACAGCAAAACCTGTTGTAACTTCCTCTTCTTTCTCTCACAGTCTCCTCTCTCAGAATACAGTATTCACCATCATACATAGCCGCAACACATTTCCTTCATAAAAGAGGTTTTCCTTCTAGGGAAAAAAACCCTAACATAATCTCTACCGTTAGATCTGCGACCTTATAATGAATGGTCCAGATTTACAATGAAATTACAATATACTTTTACAAGGAAATTTTTGCTTCGGGGGCTTCGCCCCCGAACCCCCGCTTGCCCCCAGACCCCAAGTCGGGGGGATAGCCCCCCCCGGACCCCGCAGAGGGGGTACCCCCCCTCTGCACTCCCCTGCGTGGAAGATTGTACATACTTCTAGGGTGTAAATACTTCATGGGGTATAAACACGGTTGAAATCAAAAGACCTCTAAATCAAGAAGATAATCAGGCTCCACAACCAACAATTACATCTGTAATTGAAGTCAAAGTGGGCTTATCCTAGAAAGGAGAAAAAGAATACCATGACCATAGTACAAGATCTTGGATCCAATTCTAAAGATGAATCTAAGGTTATAACTATGGGCATCAAAGGTATATCTTTTTTTGCAAGTTTAATTTTGCGTACTTCTTCCGCAAAGGCTAAAGTAATCCCTAATGGAAGGAAAATAAATGACATGTTTCATTTACAAGTTATCTCAAAGCACACTAGGATTGATACACCCGTTGATAGTGGATCACAAGTGAATTGTATTTCAGAGCAAGTTTTTTATAAGTTGGGATTGGAAACAAGGCCTCATATGAGACCATATCCTTTGCATTGGACTTGTGATAATGCTCAGGTATAGGTCACTGAGAAATGCAAGTTACGGTTTGCAATCACATCCAGTTTCATTGATGAGGTAGAGTTAGATGTTGTTCCACTTGACATTTGCGAGATGGTTTTGGGAAGTGTTGTCACCATAACGATTTTTAGACAAGATTCGAGTCTCGAGAATTTAGCAAGAGCTACATCATCGTGGGAGCCTGATAGCTTGTAGAATTGATGATTTAGAGGACTGGGACATATCTGGTGGTGTATGGACAAATATAGCGGATGTGCAAAAGGCATAACTCGATAGACCGTTGATTTTTAATCAGTCCAGATCAATGGCAAATGGTCATATCGGGCGGTGAACTTGCACGAGACTTAATCATATAAGGGAGGACTGGGGAAAATCATTATTATTTTTAAAATTGATGTGCGACACCTCTAGAGATACATCGAAGTGAAAGTCGGTTTTCCTGAAACCACTTTCGCCAAAACCCCGATGTCACATGTTCCAATATGTGAAATCAAACAATTGTGGGGTGGGCGACGGCTGGTCAGAATCATCTCATTTCACTCTTTCAGTACTTCACAACCATATGATTTCAGGTGAACGCCGCCATATAACAAACTCGAAAGCTAATCATTTGAAATGGATTGGCCAAGCGTGGTGAACCAACGTACCTGTAAGAGAATCTGTCAATGATTCATGATTGGAACTCTATAAATACTGATTCTCAAGTATGGATAAATCATCTCATCCATAAATGAAGTAGTCTCCAATTTTCTCGACTCTCTGATTTCTGTGGGAAAATTTTGGTGTCCACAAAATTGGGATACATGGACAAAGCTATATCTAGTGAAACTGGTCATTTAGGCAACATGGAAAATTTACCTATGAGTAAGAAGGAAAGGGTAATTGCATGTATATTAGAAACTAAATTCCACACAGAACCTGCTACAGACTCAGGATTGGAAGTCAAGCTAAATCCCATTATGAGGGATCTAGTCATCAACAGGCGAGTTGTAAAAAAGAAACGAAGCAAACAACTAAAGAAATAAACCATAGTTGAAACGGTTGAAAGTGTTGGAGAGAATCAACCAATATGGTTGGATACTATAAAGGAGGATATCGCTAAGATAAAATAAACTCTCAGGTGGAGACTGTTAGCACTCTGTAAATTTCCAAGAGGTTGACAACAGAAGAAATCCACAAAATGTAACTTTATCCAACCGCTTTTGAAGCTGCGATCTAGCCCTTCCAACTTCAAAGAGGGATCTCTCAATATGATTTAGCTATGTTTCAAATTTCAAATATTAGGCTAGGTAAATAAATAAGTAGGTTTTTGTTGTCATAGTATTTGTCGAGTTGGTTGAGACAGTCTACACATCCATTGGGCTATGGGGTCTGTGTCTTGAATAAAGATGAAATCCAAACTAGAAACGCAAAGGAAAACTTTCACAGGGCGAGATAATATAATCACTGGATTCTTCGAGAGTAAAAATGAGGAACAACATAAAAGATGAGAAAGATAATTTCAACAAAGAAGCAGTTAAGAATTTCTTTATTGAAAACACCAGAAGATAAAACACTAAAATCTTTTGAGTTAGAAACAGGGTATACGAGATAAATCCTGCAACGTTCGTTACTTCTAAATATTAGATTCAGAAAAAAATATGATAACAAAGAGAGAATAACATTCAACTTAGAGAGAAAAACATCACCAGTAAATACACGCAAGAATCCTGTAAAAGTGCCTCCTTTTTATTAATGGAAGATCTCTTCAAAAATATTACAGTCTGATAGCTTCAGGGTGTGAAGATCAACAACCCTCGATACTTCGAAAGATGAAGTATTTATAACTCAAATTACAAACGATCATGTCATTAATGACAAGGACGTGTTAAATCTATTTTTAGCCTAACTAACCTAACAAATTTCCTAAATGTAGGAACTTCTTGATGATGTGGTGTAACTACATGCTGATTTTTGGGTGGGTCGTTGATGAAGCCTCTGCATGGCCTCATCTGACTGGACAATGATTGGACTGGGAAATCTCATTTGCTACTAGATCATATCATAGAGTTCCTACCATTGAAGATGACTGGGCACGTTGACTTTGAGTAGACGTCGATACACTTCATCCATTTCTGTGTACTTGGTGAAGGTAGGCTTGGTGAGGAAGATGTATCGAATGTCATGTTGGATACTGATGTCCCACTGAAGGGCATATAGGAATGCCTTGCCAGTGATGCTTCCTTGAATTCCTGCAAACTTTGAACTGTCCTTGGCCACATCGGCCAATCTCTTCTTGTAGTCTAGGAGTGTCATCAATTTATCATTGATTACCTTCAGACCAGGAAGACCTTTCTTCTAGAGAGCCTCAATCTTACTAAAGAATCTTTGTACCCCTAGGTCCATGGCCTAAACCTTTTCTTCCATCTGAAGCATTAATCCTCTCTTGATCAAAACTCTTTTGACCTCAAGGATGGTCTCTGTTCTGTCTTCAATTTTCAACTCTTCCAGTTCTTCCCTAGTCTTAGAATTTAAGAACTTGATGATCTCGTTCGCCTGTGTTGGCATCTCTCCCAATTCTGATTTGATCTTCTCGATGGCATGTTTGCTTCTCTGTACCAATTCATTTTGCTCAAACATAATATGTATCATAGGCCATATCTCGTTCATGGACTTGGTGATTTCTGTCCATACACTTTCTTTAACCTCGACCAAAGTCTTTCCTGCCACTGTCTGCTTCTGGAGCTGTTGTAACTCCTGCTTGAGCTGATTGGTCACCTTCTTTTCCTTAGAGAGGCTAGTCTGGAAGGAGGATTTGAGTTCCTGAGGGTTCTCAATCTCCTTTTTTAGCCTGCTGATATTTGTTTCCTGCAGGTTCATCTTTTCCATGTACTTATCCAGGTTGGTTGTCTTTTCTAGGGGTGTCAATGGAGTAGCAGATGGGACTTATGTCACTGATGATATGCTCACTCCAGAAATTGGAATGGAATTCAATGGAATGACTTCCATTGGCTTCAATTGTTCTTTCTCTTTCACCAGTTTCTCCATTTCAGCTTCCATCTCCTTAAGTTGTGCGTTCTGCTCCATGAGCATCTTGAGCATTTCATCTTTCTCTCCTTCTTTCTCTGCTATCTCCTTTTCCTGCAAATCCTCTGTGGGTGGGAGCTTCAGTTGTTTCCTCAAGGAGGCTATGTCAGCATTCTTCTTATTTATCATTTCCTCAGCTGCTTTCACATTCGAAGGATCGTAACCGATCTTGAGGACTAGCTCCTCCAAAGTCTTGATCATATTTTCCTTTGAAAAGGACGATATCTTCTCCAACTTGAGTTGTGTTTGAACATTGTTTAGGGACACCTACAGTTTGGATGTAGTGGTGGAAGCATTCACTAATGTGTAAAATACCATTTCCCCTGTCTTCTTGTGCAGATCCATCTAATCGGCCGGATGCACATCCTTCGTCTAGAATTCGAAGGTGGCCCTTTTGTAGTCAGTGATCACCTTTGGATCTGGTACCTGTGCCTGGAGGAAGGCCATATGCATTTTTCCCTTCTCGGTGTCAAATGCTAATAGCAACCTATGTTGCACAGTTGACGTTCGCTTCTAGAACTGGGCGCAAGTACTATTGGTCAGGGTCTAGTTCCTTTTCTTGATCAGCTCATACTTTTTGAAGATACTCATCTTTGGTCCCACCTTGCCTGGCTGGGTGGTCAATGGAGAATCTATAGATTTTTCCAGCACTGCTGAGGTTATGACCTTATGGAGGCTTGAACCGAAGGGTGGCCTATCAACCTTAGCCACTGTTGTAGACGGGGATTCTTTTTCTCCGGTCAGGCCAGGAATTGACATAGTCTTAGGCCTCTTAATATGCAGCTAGAACTCTTCGGACGATACCTCCGTGACAGGCGGAGATAAATATTGCCTAGGCCTTTTCTCTTTCGGGACCTGTGGCGTGGCTGTTTGAGATACAGTGGCCAGGGGATCCTGTTGTTCTACTTCAACCAATGTGTTAGGCTCCCATACTGTCTGGTTTGTGAATCTTTCAACTTCAGGCCTAGCTTCATGAACATATGGGATGTTCTTGTTTTTCACCCTCATTTCAGAGATGATCCCACATGGATCATAATGCCATGGGAAACTCATGAAGAACTTCATTTCCCTCAGCATCCTATCTGCTTCTTCCCCAGCGCCACGATTGTTGCATATGAAGGAGCCAATCTTCCCCTTGATTCTAAGTTGTTGCTTTTTCTTTAGTGACACAAAATGGATATCATCGGAATTTATTATCTACCTGATATATTCCAAAGAAAAAATTATGACGGGAAGATACTTGGGCAACTTATACGGTGCCAACTCGCACCCATATACTTTGATATCGGTGTAGTCTTGGTACAAATACCAATCCCCCGTCTTTGTGTTGTCCGAGAGATGCAGGATCCTCTAAAATTCATCGTTTATCCGAGGCTCGGGCCTACCACTAAGCACACTCACCACAGGGTGGTAGAGATGATCAATGAACTCCTTGAAGCTGAACTTTGTGGAGTTGTGCTTGAGCAAGGAGGTCCATGCTGTCACTGCCTGGGGTCTGCCATCTCCATCCATCTTCTGCATGGAAAAAATGAATTTTTCCACCTGGAAGAAGATGAACAAGTACGCCAATATGGAGGAGTATCAGAACATGCCTTCCGTGGAGAAATTCATGAACTGTTCGTGAATATTGTTTGCCAGGAATGTGTTGAAGTCAAACTGGGTGGTGGGCTTCTCATCGGTAGAGAAGATGGATAAAAATCACAGAATGGGTTCATCTACCCACTGATCTGAATAGTATCCTAACAAGGCACAAAGGGATGAGATGATCTGGTTCCCTTTAGTCGAGAACATGGAAGAAGGATAAGGAGGATTTGTGGAGGGAAATTGAGTGGATGGGGGAAGGTCATTTTCTGGTATAATTCTGTAAGAATTTCTAGGTTGAAGGGTGATGCAGAGTCGGCCCGAGGGATTTGCATCATCTGGTCGATGGATTCGGGCGTGATGAGGAAAATAACCTCTCCGGATGAGGAGATGACAGCTCTTTGCTCGGGAATGTAGTGGGCTTGGCACTTGAGAGAGAACTCAGGAAAAGGGTGGATCTGAGGGAAGAGGTAGAGGGGTAAATTGGACTCCTAGAGTCCGATTTCATCACTCTGGTCCAGGAAGACTTCCTTGAGCCATGAATAAAGGTCTACGAAATCAAAATCGCACTTTGTATCTGTGATTAAGCGGTCTTTGTCGACCAGTGGGATCCTATCAAGGTCGACAGGAGGCGGGAGAAATAGATTCTCCTCTCCTTATACTTGTTTGGACTTTGGAGCCATAACTGCAATAGTACCTGCAAGAAAAACAACGTTAGCGGGGGTGGCTGCTGGTGGGGGCAACTGACTGTAACGAAGGTGAAAATAGAATAATTCTCTCTGGTGCGATGAGTGAGAAAATGGTGAAAGTAGAAAGGAAAATGGTAGTTTTGGGCAAATGGGTGTCTGTTGGGTGCGGGAGACAGGTCAGTTGGTTAACATATAGGTCATTCAGTAATAAATGGCCAACAGATCACTTAGAGTGTGAGATGGAAGGTGACGGTGACTGAGATATATAGATGAGTAACGTGGTGGCTATCGATTGGGGTAAAGGTCATGGTGAGGGGGCTTTCCACGAGCAAAAGGGGGGGAAGAACTGACAACAGTTATGGGAAGTGACTATTTCAGGAAAGGTGGATGGTGACATCCAGGGGTGACGATGGTAGGTCAGACAGTAGGAGATGATGGGACTTCAAGCCATCCGATCGTTGCCACGTATAAATAGGGGCCCACCAGAGGAAAGATACCATTCCAGACCCCCCCTCCTCAGTTAAACACAGAATAGTCGTGGGGGTCCAAAACACATCTAGGGTCGTTGATCTACGCGCCTGCTTCTGAGCCGCAGATCTATGCGCATTGTTTATGACGCATTTCGGACCCCCCCCCCCTCCACTAAAGGTAGAATGGACGGGGGGGTCCGGAATCCAATATCGATCGTAGATTTGCGTGCTTGATCCTAGGTCGTCCAGACGCGCACTGGTCTTATCATTGATTATGGACCCCCCCCCCCCAAGTTAAAAGAAGAACAGTCGAGGGGGTCCGGAATGATCTGTCCACCATAGATTTGGGCTCAATCAACTGGACCGCCGATATGTGAACGAAGTATAAGTGAGGGCGTGGAAAATACATGCGCTGAGGAAACTTAGGATAAGTGTTTTTTCACATGTTTTCTCCAAGGCTCTTCATGTCAACACCACCAAGGGGTTAGGCAAACGACCTTTTAAGTATCTGAAACATGGTGCAACACTTACATCAAAATGGTTCTTATTGAAATGAAGCAACAAAGAAACTATCTTATATTCTAACCTATCTTCCTATGACAATTAACCCAGATTAGACTGTTGGGTTAAGAAATTAATCTACCCTGGGGCTCTCTGACCAATATTAGACAGTTTGGCTAGATTTATTCACTAATCTAACCTAGACACTTTGGCTAAGATTAAATTGTTTAGCCAAACTCATTCACTACCCTATCAACATCAATTAAAAAGAACTTGGCCATGCTTGAAAGGTATGGACCAAGTTACTATTATTGCATGGGGCTTTTATTGAAATTATTTTATGCCCTCTTTTCTTTTCTTTTCTTTTTTCTCTTTCTTTTTTCTTTTTCTTTTTCTTTTCTTTCTTTTTTCTTTTTCTTTTTCTTTTCTTTTTTCAAATTATTTGCAGAATGAAAAATCATTTGTCAACAAAAAACACTAGAGACAGATAATATCCCAGTCACCAGTTGATCCTATAACTTATAGGGTGATAATAGTTGCTCCACCTAGGGATGGTACTTTCCATGTGAAGTGTCAAGAATCCTGGTTCCTGTCATTCTGAAAACTTCTGCCTAGTAGCCTTTGTTGGTTTTATTCTCAATAATTGGAAGAACAGTGGTCAGTGGCTTAGAGCCTTCTCTTTGGGCTTCAACCAATTGACTAATACTATTCAGTCAGAAAATACAGGCGAAAAATAAAAATAAAAATGGTATGTACAATGGAGAGTGAAAACTTGAGTCTCTACTGTGGTGGCACATAATGTTTCAGCATTCTGCCATTTATAGGTCCTCCTGGAAGATCTGTCCCATAAACGTTGTTTAGCAAGAAAGTGTTGTTTCCCCTAAATGCTTGGATCATGTATGGTCCTCTCCATAGACTGTCAAATTTTCCATGCTTTCCCTTGTCTTCATTTCTGGCATCCCATCTCAGCACCAAATCTCCTAGCTCAAAATCATCTTCCTTGGTTATTTTGTCAAAAATCTTCATGATGCTTTCTTGGATTACCTGAGTCTTGTTGAAAATGTCCTCCCTGGACTGCTACAAATGGATCATCTGGTTGATCCTTCTTTGTGAGTCATTTGGCTCGGCTTGTACATCTTGAAGAAACTTCATGACGGGGACTCCTAAGGAAGTGGGGAAAACTTCTTCTGTTCCATAGACCAGCAGATATGGTGACATACCGATTGACCTTTTGGTGGTCAGTCTGTCATCCCATAATGCGAACACCAACTCTTTATGCCATGATTTCTTGTTTTCCTACAACATCTTCTTGATGATGTTCACCAAGGTTTTGTTTGAAGATTCTTCCAGGCCATTCCCCTAAGGGTAGTAAGCTGTGGAATGTCCCAAACCAATGTGATACTGATTGCAAAAATCTATGAGCTTCTTTGACCAAAAATTAGCTGCATTATCAGTTATAATCTTTCTAGGACATCCAAAGCGAGACAAGATATTATTTTCAAGGAATTTGATAATAATAGAGTCAGTGGCTTGCCTGCTTGGTACTTCTTCGATCCATTTGGTAAAATAATTTGTGCCAGTGAGAATGCACCTATGCTGGCCTGAAGAACGGAGGTGTATTTCTCCAATGAAATCCAACCCCCACTGCTGAAAAGGGGCTTCAACTGAGATCGGTTTCAGGGGAAGAGGAAGGAGTTTCCTTTTGCCTTCAAACAGCTGACATTGATGACATGCGATCACTGTATGATGTACATCAGCGAATAGAGTGGGCCAATAGAAAATAGCTCTGAGGATTTTATTGGCTGTGACCTTCCAGTTCAGATGGCCACCACATTGTCCTGCATGAAATTCTTGTAACACTTTGTCAGCTTCATCTTTCAATAAACAATTCAACAGAATACCTCCAGGATCTTTCCAATACAAATTGCCTTCTATAATACAGAATTTTAAGGCTTTCAACTTTAAAAATATAGCTTTAGTCTTAGTCAAACCAGGGGGAGCCTGTAAATTTTGCAAAATGAATATAAGGTCTGCGTACCATGGAGAGTTGAGAAATACCTCTCTCATGTTTGGAGTCACCATCTCACCCTGTTCATCTGTTGCATCTAAAAAATTAATGTCAAGAGCATGGAAATTAGATTCAACCATTAATTTTGCTAGGCCTTGACCCTTGATTAGTTTCATAGGCTTAATCTCTATGTCGTATTCTAAAATGACATCAATCCATTTTCCTCTTCTTCCATCCGGATTGTCCTGGGTCAAAATGTCTTTTACTACCGCATTCAGAACATATGCTATGGTGTGGGAATGGAGAATGTAGACCCTAAAATCTTTTATAGCTTTTACCAAGGCAAAAGCTTGTTTCTCCATTATCTTGTAATTCAGAGCAGCGTCTCTTAACGCTTTACTAAAGAAATCTATGGGTTGTTCATACCCTTCGTTGTTCTTTTGTAGTAATATCGCTACTATAGTATGTTCGGAAGCGAAAGAAAAAAGATAGAAATCCTTAGTAAAATCATGACCGATCAAGATAGGGGCCTCTATGAGTGCTCGTTTGACTTGTTCAAAAGACTGTCTAGACTCAGTGTCCCATTTTATTTTTACATCCTTTTTTAACATATTTGTAATGTTTCTGAGGAGCTCTGCCAGATTGGGAATGAATCTTTGTAGAAAGTTTATTCTTCCGATAAAAGACTGTAATTCTTTAATGTTTCTTGGGTGTTCTAATTTTTGTATGGCCTCGATTCTGCTGGGGTCTATTTTGATTCCATCCTTGGAGATGATGTGTCCTAGCAGTTTGCCTTCATCTAGTCCAAAAAGGCTTTTCTTAGGATTTAAAGAAGTCCCAAACCTCCTGCATTTATCGAAGACTCGTTTGATATGCCTCGGGTGCTCGTCATCAGACTGGGAAAACACAATTACGTCACCCAAATAGATGACGATAAACTTACCCGATTCTTCCACAAAGGTGATGTCCATCGCTCTTTGGAACGTGGCTCCCACGTTCATCAAACCAAAAGGAATTTTCACATAAATGAAGGTGCCCCATGGTGTAGTGAAAGAGGTTTTGTCTTGGTCATTCGGGTGAACTAGGACCTGATTATAACCTAAGAGCCCGTCTAGCAAAGAGATTCGGCTGGATCCGACCACCCTTTGTAGGATGTGGTCCATTTTGGGTAAGGGGTAATTATCCTTCAAGGAGACCTTATTCAGATTTCAAAAATCTATGCAAAGTCTGATTTCCCCAGATTTCTTACGTGTAGGGACCAAATTAGAGACCCATTTGGAAAAATGCAACGGGACTATGATTTTGTCATCGTACATTTTTTTGATTTCCTTTTCTATTAGAGGGAGTAACTTGGGATTTATCCTCCTAAGTTTTTGTCTGAACATTTTTTGGTCTTCTTTTATTGGAATCCTGTGTTGTATGATGCTGGTATTATAAGCTTTCAAATCCTCATAACCCCAGGCAAAGACATCGGAATATTCTTTGAACAGCTCAATGTATTTGAGTTTTTTCTCAGGGGGTAATGATTTAGACAATTTGACTATCCTGGGTTTCTCTTTGGTCCCTATATTACAGTCCTCTACCTCTTGTCTGTTGGCTTCAATTTTTGTTTTTTTGGCTACGTCGTTAAAATCAAACAAGTCCTCTAAAGGAACTAGACCCCTAGGCAAAACATTACTTTTCAAATGTAAAATATCGGCATCCATCTCGTCATCGCCTAATTCTCCTGAATCTACACTATTTACACTATCAATTTCAAAATCAGATCTATTTACATTTTCATCTTCGTTCTCTAAATCTATATTTGTACATTCAAAATCATTTTTACACTGCAAAAAGTCTTCGATTTGATCATCATTACCAAACACTTGCCAGTACCTGATATTGTCAGGAACGGTTGGTCTGCATTTCACCTCAACAGTGTATGGGCGAGTCGAGCGAAAAGGAATCTTACATGTGGCTACTGACGTAGCCAATCCGTCTGCCAGAATGTTTTGTCCCCTCGGCATTACCTGCAAGTCAACTTCGGTGAAACATCTAAGGGAATCAAGAAAAACATTCCTATAAGCTCTAAGACGTGGGTGTTTCACAGTGTACTCACCTTTTATTTGCTTGATTATCAACTCAGAATCACCTCTTACCATAATCTGTTTAGCACCAACTCTTTTCAAAAGCTTCAAACCGAGCATCAGGGCTTCATACTCGGCAAGATTGTTAATGCATTGGAAATTTAATTTGTAAGAACGGTTTTCCAAATACCTGTTTATGTGATTATGCAGCTAGACTCCTACTCCAGCTCCTTCTTTGCTTATTTCTAAATCAAAATCCATGCTCCAGAAATCTGTCGGTAGCTCTTCAGTTATCATGTTTTTCATCCTTGCTACCTCAATGATTTCTTGGCCTTCATCCTGACTAGATGTATCTTCTCCCAGCTGAGTATCTTGTTCTCCCATGTCACCATCATTGTACAAGATAAAAGAATCCAAGTCGGAATGCGTGGAGTAAAGAGGGTAGTTGTGCAGTTTTTCTTGGCTACTGACCATGTATTTCATCAATGTTTCTCTGTATAGCCTTCTTTGTTGCCCGAAAACTAGGATAGTGTCATAAGACATATCTAGCTGCAGGGTACCTCTCAACTTAGCCCCCCAAGACCGGGATAGAAACATTCCGTACTTCAGAGGAATGTCTGCAACTACCACATCCATTACCATGCTCTTTGCAGGAATCTAAACCAAGGTGATACATAGGTCCTTGATCAGACCAATACATCTAACTTTACTGGAGTCAAATGAGTGTAAATCCTTGTAAGGTCTGGTGACCTCCAGTCCCAGTTTCTCCATCACTGCTTTAGGGATCAGATTGTGGGAAGCACCTGAATCCAGCATAGCGTTATGCAAGATCAATTCATGTATGTTTAGACTGATGTAAAAAGGGGCGACATCACCATTATCGTCTTGGTCATCTACTTCAGGTCCGAACAGAAGTTCAGGTTGATCATCTGTAAGGTTCACAGTATCTGAATGATTTTTTGATCCAATGGTTAAGGCTTTCGTGCCTATGTCAGGTTCAATGGCCGGTGCTTTAATCACCTGTGAGTGATAAATGTCTTTGTTCATCAACTCAGAAAGTGGGATGGGAATTTTCACTTTGGCTAATTCCCCCTCAAGGCTGAAAGGTGTAGGAGCTCTGCCTTGGCGCATCAATTATGGTTTGTCCACCATACTCTTCTAGACAGAAGTACGTGGTGGATTAAGAGGTGAAACCTCAGGCTATGATGATCTTTTCAGAATAGTAAGGTTTTTCTTCGCAGGAACTTCGACAGTACTCTTCTCAGGAATCTTCTCGGCAGATGGCTCAGAGGCCTTCTTGGTTTCGACTACCTTCTTCATTTCAATCAACTTTTTTGGGGAACTCCCTTCTGTATTTTTACTCCATAGATTATACTGTCGGTGTACCTCCAAAATGGCATTTTTGAATGCCTGTTGTTTTGCATCTTCGGCTTCTTCACTTACTTTTGTTTGATTGAGAAGAAAAATTTCTTGCTCTTCTTGGGTAAGGAAAATAGCTTCATTATCGTGAATGCCCATGAGATTTATGTGAGTATCCTCCTATTCCTCGATCACTTCCTCCCCTTCATCAACATAATTTTCTTGTAGGGGAGGTCTGATCTGTTGATCCAGACCTCTTTGCTCTCTTTGATCCCTAGGATCCCTCTGTCTGATTTGAGGAGGGTTTCTCCTGAAGTTAGGATTTCGAACCTGAGGAGCTGGTGGGTTTTCTCTTGGAGGATTTTTGTCTGACACAGTAAGTCTTTCCATCATTCTTTCCATTGCTCTGGCCAAGGAATCCAATTTGGAATCGGAGGTTGATGTGGAAGGTTCCTCTTTAATGGTGACTCTCCTCTCTGACCTCTGTCGTGCTTTTTTTGCCAACAAATTCGCCTCCACACTTATTGCACTTTTTTGCATGTCTTTCAGGGTGGTAGAGTTCCTTTCCCTGATTTGGTATGACATATCAGTGTTGAAACCATCATGGAATTTTATCAATGCCAAACCTTGTGGAGGTTTGATTTCAGATGGGATTGCGTTGTACAGGTTATTGAAATGAGTGCAGTAATCTTGCACTGTCTCGCCTTGATTTCTTCTAATATTTTCGTATTCTGACAAGATTTGGAGAGGATTTTTCTTTACCTCCCATCTGTCTAGAAAACTCCTTTGGAATGAATTAAGGTCAAGGACTGAGGCGGCATGCAAACCTTTGTACCATTTTTTAACGCCACCTGTCAAACGTTGATCAAACAATCTCATTTGAACGTCAGCCTCATCTACTTCATGCAGATCATAATAATAATTCATTTTATCAACATGTTTTTGGGTGTTTAAAGGTCGTGTTGCATCGAACTGTGGAAGTCTCGTTTGATATTCTTGGGGCATGGCATGAAGAAGTGAAACCAACACCAAGGGAGAATATCTGGTTGCCATGATGTGTGGAGGAGGTGGGATAATAGGCTGGATGATCAGGAAGGTAGTGACTGAAGATGAGGATGAGGAGGGACTGGATAGCGCTGAGGGAGTGGTTTGCAGTTTAGCAGTGGGAGACATAACTTCAGGGGTTCAGGGTTGCAAAACGGTTGGGTCGAAAACGATTCCAGTCACAAAACTATCAGACCGTGTTCTAACCAGGTTTTGTTGGGAAAAGGTGTCAAAGTCATGGTTTTGAAAGGTAATGGGTTCCCCTGAAAAGGAAAGGGACTTATGCAAGGGAGTATGACTCACTGAGCCTTCAACTATGGTCTTTTTCCTGAGCAACTATTATGGGTTATCTGTCACTATCGCAGGTTCTGGGTCTGGATGAGATAGAGTATAAACTTTCTTGGGAGCCAGATTTCTTTTTTGATTTTTATATATATACTTTTTAGTTTTATAAGTCTGAAAATAATATGTACAAATTTTAATCAACCTCTAAACATTACTTTCTTTTCAAATTTGCGATATTTCGGGAACAAACTTTTTTCTAGGAAAAGAAAACGTGAAGTTATAAACTTTTAGTTTTGTTCTTTCCCCAGTATGGTCACCATTAATGTTAGCACTCTGTAAATTTCCAAGAGGTTGACAACAGAAGAAATCCACAAAATGTAACTTTATCCAACTTCTTTTGAAGCTGGGATCTAGCCCTTCCAACTTCAGAGAGGGATATCTCTATATGATTTAGCTATGTTTCAAATTTCAAATATTAGGCTAGGTAAATAAATAAGTAGGTTTTTGCTGTCGTAGTATTTGTCGAGTTAGTTGAGATAGTGTACACATCCATTGGGCTATGGGTTCTATGTCTTGAATAAAGATGAAATCAAAACCAGAAACGCAAAGGAAAACTTTCACAGGGGGAGATAATATAATCACTAGATTCTTCGAGAGTAAAAATGAGGAACAACAGAAAAGATGAGAAAGATAATTTCAACAAAGAAGCAGTTAAGAATTTCTTTATTGAAAACACCAGAAGATAAAACACTAAAATATTTTGAGTCAGAAACAGGGTATACGAGATAAATCCTGCAACGTTCGTTACTTCTAAAGATTAGATTCAGAAAACAATATGATAACAAAGCGAGAATAACATTCAACTTAGAGAGAAAAACATCACCAATAAATACACGCAAGAATCCTGTAAAAGTGCCTCCTTTTTATTAATGGAAGATCTCTTAAAAAATATTACAGTCTAATAGCTTCAGGGTGTGAAGATAAACAACCCTCAATACTTCGAAAGATGAAGTATTTATAACTCAAATTACAAACGATCCTATCATTAATGACCAGGATGTTCTAAATCTATTTTTAGCCTAACTAACTTAACAAATTTCCTAAATCTAGGAACTGCTTGATGATGTGGTGTAACTACATGCTGATTTTTGGGTGGGCCGTTGATGAAGCCTCTGCACGACCTCATCTGAATGGACAAATGATTGGACTGGGAAACCTCATCTGCTACTCGATCAGATCACAGAGTTCCTCCCATCGAATATGACTGGGCACGTTGACTTTGAGTAGTCGTCGATACACTTCATCCATTTCTGTGTACTTGGCGAAGGTAGGCTTGGTGAGAAAGATGTATCGAATCTCATGTTGGATGCTGATGTCCCACTGAAGGGCATCTAGGAATGCCTTGCTAGTGATGCTCCCTTGAATTCCTGTAAACTTTGAACTGTCCTTGGCCACATCGTCCAATCTCTTCTTGTAGTCTAGGAGTGTCATCAATTTATCATTGATTACCTTCAGACCAGGAAGACCTTTCTTTTGGAGAGCCTCAATCTTACTAAAGAATCTTTGTACCCCTAGTTCCATATGATGAACCTTTTCTTCCAGCTAAAGCATTAATCCTCTCTTGGTCAAAACTCTTTTGACCTCAAGGATGGTCTTTGTTCTGTCTTCAATTTTCATCTCTTCCAGTTCTTCCCTGGTCTTAGAATTTAAGAACTTGATGATCTCGTTCTCCTGTGTTGGCATCTCTCCCAATTCTGATCTGATCTTCTTGATGGCCTGTTTGCTTCTCTGTACCAATTCATTCTTCTCAAACATAATCTGTATCATAGGCCATATCTCATTCATGGACTTGGTGATGTCTGTCCATACACTTTCTTTAACCTCAGCCAAAGTCTTTCCTGCCACTGTCTGCTTCCGGAGCTGTTGTAACTCCTGCTTGAGTTGATCGGTCACCTACTTTTCCTTGGAGAGGCTATTTTGGAAGGACGATTTGAGTTCCTGAAGGTTCTCAATCTCCTTTTTTAGCCTGTTGATCTCTGTTTCCTATAGGTTCATCTTTTCCATGGACTTAGCAGGGTCGACTGTCTTTTCTAGGGGTGTCAATGGAGTAGAAGATGGGAATTTTGTCACTGATGTTGTGCTCACTCCCGAAATTGGAATGGAATTCAATGGAATGACTTCCATTGTCTTCAATTGTTCTTTCTCTTGCACCAGTTTCTCAATTTCAGCTTCCATCTCCTTAAGTTGTGCGTTTTGTTCCATGAGCAGCTTGAGCATTTCATATTTCTCTCCTTCTTTATCTGCTATATCCTTTGCATGAGAATCCTCTGTGGGCGAGAGCTTCAGTTGTTTCCTCAAGGAGGCTATGTCAGCATTCTTCTTCTTTATCATTTCCTCAACTGCTTTCATGTTCGAAGGATCGTAACCAATATTGAGGACTAGCTCCTCCAAAGTCTTGATCCTATTGTCCTTTGCAAAGGATGATATCTTATCCAACTTGAGTTGTGTTTGAACATTGTTCAGGGACACCTGCAGTTTGGACGCAGTGGTGGAAGCATGTGCCAGCGTGTAAAAGACCATTTCCCCTGTCTACTTGTGCAGATCCATCTGATCGGTTGGATGCACGTCCTTCGTCTGGAATTCGAAGGTGGCCCTTTTGTAGTCAGTGATCACCTTTGGATCTGGTACCTGTGCTAGAGGAAGGCCATATGCATTCTGCCCTTATCGGTGTCAAATGTCAATAGCAACCTATGTTGCGCAGTTGACGTCTGCTTCTAAAACTGGGTGCAAGTACTGTTGGTCAGGGTCTGGTTCCTTTTCTTGATTAGCTCATACTTTTCGAAGATACTCAGCTTCGGTCCCACCTTGCCTGGCTGGGTGGTCAATGGAGAATATGTATATTTTTATGGCATTGTTGAGGTTATGAACTTATGGAGGCTCTAACCGAAGGGTGGCCTGTCAACCTTAGCCACTGTTGTAGACGAGGCTTCTTTTTTTCCGATCGGGCCAGGAACTGACATAGTCTTAGGCCTCTTAATATGTAGCTGGAACTCACACCCGTATACTCTGATCTCAGTGTAGTCTTGGTACAAATACCAATACCCCATCTTTTTGTTGTCCGAGATATGCAAGATCCTTTGAACTTCATCGTTTATCTGAGGCTCAGGCCTGTCGCTAAGCACACTCACCACAGGTTGGTAGAACTGATCAATGAACTCCTTGAAGCTAAACTCTGTGGAGTTGTGCTTGAGCAAGGAGGTCCATGTTGTCACTTCCTGGGGTGAGCCATATCCATCCATCTTCTACATGGAAAAAATGAATTTGTCTGCCTAGAAGAAGATGAACATGTACGCCAATATGGAGGAGTATTGGAACATGCCTTCCATGGAGAAATTCAAGAACTGTTCGTGAATATTGTTTGCCAGGAATGTGCTGAAGTCAAACTGAGTGGTGGGCTTCTCATCGGTAGAGAAGATGGATAAAAATCCCAGAATGGGTTCATCTACCCATTGATCTGAATAGTATCCTAACAAGGCACAAAGGGATGAGATGATCTGGTTCCCTTTAGTTGAGAACATGGAAGAAGGATAAGGAGGATTTGTGGAGGGAAATTGAGTGGATGAGGGAAGGAAAAGCTCGAATATTTGAGCTCTTTGGGGGAAGGTCATTTTCAGATATAATTCTGTAATAATTTCCAGGTTGAAGAGTGATGCAGAGTCAGCTCGATGGATTTTCATCATTTGGTCGATGGATTCGGGCGTGATGAGGAAAAGAATCTCTCCGAATGAGGAGATGACGACTCTTTTCTTAGGAATGTAGTAGGCTTGGCACTTGAGAGCGAACTTGGGAAAAGGTTGGATATGAGGGAAGAGGTAGAGGGGTAAATTGGACTCCCAGAGTCTGATTTCATCACTTTGGTCCAGGAAGACTTCCTTGAGCCATGACTGAAGGTCTATGAAATCAAAATCCCACTTTGTATCCGCGATTAAGCGGTCTTTGTCGACTAGTGGGATCCTGTCAAGGTCGACAGGAGGCGGGAGAAATGGATTCTCCTCTCCTTCTTCTTGTTTGGACTTTGGTGCCATAACTGCAACAGTACCTGTAAGAAAAACAATGTTAGCGAGGGTGGCTGCTGGTGGGGGAAACTGACTGCAACACAGGTGAAAATGGAGTAATTCTCTCTGGTGCGATGAGTGAGCAAATGGTGAAAGTAGAAAGGAAAATGGTAGTTTTGGGAAAATGGGTGTCCGTTGGGCGTGGGAGACAGGTTAGTTGGTTAACGGATAGGTCATCCAGTAATAAATGGCCAATGGATCACTTAGAGTGTGATATGGCAGGTGACAGTGACCGAGATATAAGGATGAGTGACGTGGTGGCTACCGATTGGGGTAAAGGTAATGGTGAGGGGGCTTGCCACTAGCGAAAGGGGGGGAAGAACTGACAACAGTTATGGGAAGTGACTATTTCAAGAAAGGTGGATGGTGACGTCCAAGGGTGACGATGGTAGGTCAGACAGTAGGAGATGATGGTACTCGGGGCCATCCGATTGTTTCCATGTATAAAGAGGGGCCCGCTAGAGGAAAGATACCATTCCCGACCCCCCCCCCCC
>ML795932.1:38156-60746 GCA_009831015.1 Picea engelmannii
CTTGATCCTGGGTCGTCCAGATGCGCGCGGGTCTTATCATCGATTCCGGACACCCCCCCCCCCCAGTTAAAAGAAGAATGGTCGGGGGGGTCAGGAATGATCTGTCCACCGTAGATCTGGGCGTGATCATCTGGACCACTAATATGTGAACGTAGTATAAGTGAGGGCGTGGAAAATACATGCGTCGAGGAAACTTAGGATAAGTGTTTTTTCACGAGTTTTCTCCAAGGCTCTTCATGTCAACACCACCAAGGGGTTAGGTAAAAGACCTTTTAAGTATCTGAAACATGGCGGAACACTTACATCAAACTGGTTCTTATTGAAATGAATAAAAAAAGCAACTAGCTTATATTCTAACCTAGCTTCCTATGACAATTAACCCAGATTAGACTGTTGGGTTAAGAAATTACTCTACCCTAGGGCTATCTGACCAAGATTAGATAGTCTGGCCAGATTTATTCACTAATCTAACCTAGACACTTTGGCTAAGATTAAACTGTTTAGCCAAACTCATTCACTACCCTATCAACATCAATTAAAAAGAACTTGGCCATGCTTGAAAGGTATGGACCAAGTTACTATTATTGCATGGGGATTTTATTGAAATTCTTTTATGCCCTCTTTTCTTTTCTTTTCTTTTTTCTCTTTCTTTTTTCTTTTTCTTTTTCTTTTCTTTCTTTTTTCTTTTTCTTTTTCTTTTCTTTCTTTTTTCTTTTTCTTTTTCTTTTCTTTTTCAAATTATTTGCAGAATGAAAAATCATTTGTCAACAAAAAACACTAGAGACAGATAATATCCTAGTCACCAGTTGATCCTATAACTTATAGGGTGATAACAGAGACAAGTACATCCCAATAAATTTTGGACAAATGGTGCCTAGATACGATGAACCTATTCCTAAATGTCCCTCTAAAATAGGGTAATGGTCATTATAAATCATTTATCCTTTGTAATCGATCTCTAATCTTAGAACTATGAGAATTCTGAATGTTTTGTATTCGACAAAGAAACCTTCTCTCTTTATATATATTATCTTGAGGATATAGAATGGATGGAGAAAAGAGGAGTATGCCCTCTGTACAAGAGGATATTTGTAAATTTTTGGGGCTAGAATGAACATATAAATGTAGAAGCGGATTTTGGACTGTTTATGAATGGATTCTAACTAGCGGTGATATGGGTCTTGTTTTCCTTTCATAGTATGTGTTTCCTGTGATCCTTTATTCCATATATATTTTTCTTCTGTCTAAATTGGAGAATTAAAGGCCTAGAATTCATCATTTGATGCTCTTGGTTTAGCAAATTAGAATATGTTTATCTCTTATGAACTAATTCAAAATTCATTCATATAATGCTCTAATGCAGTTATGTGTCCCTTTTCCTCTGATACCATACAAAATTTTCAGATATAAACTTAGAATCACTACCTAATTTAGCCTTTTCCTCTTAATAGTCCCCAAGTTTGACAATGTATTGTTTATTCTAGACTCCATAGCCCAAATGTCATTTTCATTCCTCCATTCATTTTATTAAAAACCCCCCAAAACAAACTAAATCTAGCCACCTGATTATCAAATAAATACCCAGTGACACAAGAGATCCCTCTATAACTTGAATAGGCTAGTACCTAGCTCTAAATTTGGTTGAAATAGTTACCTCTGTCATTTTTTTATTCAGCCGAACAAAATTTACAGAGTGCTAACATTCTGGCGTCATTGCTAGGGACGGAATTGAAAAATTTTACCTGGGAAAGAATGACATGGTTAAGTTCTAAGGTATGAGAGCAAAAATAACTTAGACACATATTGGTTGTATTCCTGCTCTGGTGACTCCACACATCAAAAAATCAGTTTGAAGGTGATTCCACTGGTAGAAGAATCCATAAATTCGAATTTTCACTGGCGAATCCACTCTCAATGCATAATCCAGATTCCAAAACATCATTGGTGACTCTACTCAATCTTCAAATGTAATTCAAAGACTCCACTAGAAAATGAGATCCCTTGACAGAGGTATGAAAAGAAATTATGAAAGAAAAAAAGTACTTAAAATTGGATTTTTTCCAAGGCATTTTATTGTTTGTTATAATTTTCCTCTGCTTTTTCCTTGAACATGCCAAACAAATTTTTATTTACCTGCTGCATTCTAATAATGATCATGAATATATTGCAATTATATACCCTCCTCTTAAAGTTGTGCATACATATCCTCACTGTATCACTAATGTTGATAAAAAATTCCCATTTGGGCCATGTAATGACCACAACCAAGTTGATAAGTCTCATGAAACCTGGGTTGATATTTCATCTCCTGCATGTGACCCAACAACCTCCAATATTCAGCATAGATATAGACCCCTAAATCTACCCCACATCCTTCATGATTTTCCTCCAAAACACTATGATTACCTGCCTATGTTTGATGGGGAACCCAATACCATCTTAGCTGAAAAGCACATCCAAGGGTTTGAGAATTTTATAGAGTTGTTTGAGATCGACCATGATCATGTTTGTATGAGGGCCTTCTCTCAATCCTTGAAAGGAGACACCAAAGACTGGTTTAAACGTCTGTAGCTAGAAAAAATTAGCTCATGGGAGGAATTGAAGGATGTCTTTTCAAAGTTTTGGGGAAGGAAGAAATCGTTGGATATACAACTTATAGAGTTCCATGCCTTTAAAAAGAAGATAAAAGAAATTATTCCTATATTTAATAGGAGGTTTTCCAGTGTCTAGTATAACTTTTCCAAAGGTATTCAACCCAATGAAGCTACTGCCATGCTCCATTATGCAACTACTCTTCATCCATACTCGTCTTTTCTCCTGATGGAAATAAGACCTAAGTCCTTACAACAAATGTTTGATGATGCTCAGGATATTCAACACAACATCCAAGCATGTATACAGATCCAAAATGAGGAGTTAGATGATAAATAAAATAAAAGAGAATATGAACAGAAAATGGTTGATTGGAGCCTTGAGCATATAGTCGACCATGTCATAGGCCCTCTTGAAATTACCAATACCAAGGATGTTACAAAAAATTATGTCCCACTTGTTGAAAGAGAAGGTGTTGATTTAGTTTCTGATCCATCCCATGATAAGCAAGGGGCTGATTATTTCATGTATTCATTTATAGATAATCAAGAGGATGAGTGTACAAATCAGCTTGTCGAAGAGTAGGATGATGTTCCATGTTTTTTCTTGTTAGATGACCTTGCATATGTCAATTATATGCTTGTATATGACAAGTGTGAATACGATCGTGATATTACAGACTTTCTTTTTCAGTAGTACAGTGAGGAGAAAAATATTAGATCAGCTAAAGAGAATTCTCTACCCTTGTTCTTTACTACATTCAAATTGTTGAAAGAGAATTCTCAGATTATTGTTGAGGCAAACGAATTTGTGTTGATGCAAAGTCACACCAAAACAACAAAACGAATTGACAAGATATTGGAACACTCTTCTCAAACATTTGATGATCCTATTCTTTGTTTTAAGGAAAACCTTGTGAGTTCAGAAATACAGTCGTTGGTTGAAGACAAAGCAGAAAGTGAGCATGTCCAAAAACCCAAAGAGATAGAAAAATGTACCTATGATGATACTAATGAAGAAGGTTTCGAATCAGGTAAAAAAAACTTTCCATTGTGTTTTTCCTCATTTGAACTGCTGAAACAAAATAGCGTTTCAAATAATAAAAAATCCAAGCATGAAGTCGAAGGAGAAGAAAGCATCAGGTGTAGAGATAAAAACTCTCTCCCCTTATGCTTTTCTTCCTTTGAATGGTTAAGAGAAAATCATGAAATTTAAAAAAAAATAAGGACTTCTAACTATATTCACAGTAGCATTGTTTTACGTGAAAAGGTTGTCATCATTAAAGAACACCAACTACAATCACATGCATTGCAAGGTCATTACTTGGAAGGGTATTTCTATTCAAAACTCCAATCTGTGCTTAATCATCAAATTAAAGAAGAAGCTGAGAAATAAATTTTTATCAAAGGTCTTTTCCTTTCTCCCAGAACTAATGCGGATGTTCAACAAAACAAGGTATTTCAAGATTTCTTTTCTTCCCCGGAGAATGACGTACTGGTCCAATTTCTAAATAGCATAGACATAGGAAATAATTTTAAAAATACATCCATGAGGACTCTAGACTGTGAATTAATTCATGATGTCAGCTTTTTCCATTTGCAAGAATATTATGAGCAAGAACTTATTTCTAGTAATTCATTTGAAAGTCAATATGATAGTCCTCAAGCAAATTTCTAGACGTTTAATGAAACCAAATCAGAATTGTTTGATGAACAAAAGGATAGCCTTGATGCACATAATATGGTTGTCACATGTGAAGAATGTATGAATGTTTTTCTTGAGATTCATGGAGAAGTAGACAAACCCATTGCTTCCATTTGATTTGAAAATGTTCTCAAGACAGAAGAAACAAAGCAAGAGCAACAAACACTTACGAAAGAGTCTTGCATTTTTGTTTTTGCACGCCAAGAAGAAATGATTTTTCATGGTTTTCAAGATTTGGTGGCCATCCTATTACAGTCATCGGTGAAGTAGGAGTTTGTTTCATTCATAAACTCATATTTTGAATTCAAATTTTGTTTTCAGCTACCATCTTCTACATTTGTCTGCCTTCTTAGGAAAGATGTAAGCAGAGAAAAATCAGGAACCCAATTGCTTGATTGGTTTCATTGGCACTTTAGCATCACTTGATTGAGTGTTCATTTCAACATTTTTAGGGTAGGTAGGAATGTACGAATAATCTTGACATACAAGCATTCTTTAGTTTATATTTCCAGTATTGTGTACAGTCAGTTTCAGAAGTAGATTTAGTGTTCGGTACCCAGTTGAGAATGGCATGCAGAGTTTGGAATTTAGCAGACACTAGTAATATGGTAGGAGCAGGGTATACAAACATGTTTTGGGATCAACCCAGTAGATTAGGCACTAGGTCTACAAGTTCTTGCTACCACATAGGGAGGATAGCATCCCTAGTTGTAGCCTATGTTGTCACCATCATGATTTTCAAACAAGATCCGAGTCTCGGGAATTTAGCAAGATCTACATCGTCATGGGAGCCTAATAGCTTGGAGAATTGATTATTTAGAGGACCCGGACATATCTGGCGGTGTATGGACAAATATAGAGGATGCGCAAAAGGCATAACTTGACAAACCATTGATTTTTAATCAGCCCAGATCAACGACTTCTGGCCATATCAGGCAATGAAATTGCACGAGACTTAATCATATAAGGGCGGACTAAGGAAAACCATTATGTATTTTCAAATGGATGCGCAGCATCTCCAGATATACATCGGAGAGAAGATATACCTTTCCACAGTTATAGCACCTTACTCCTCCTCTGCCTCTTCCTCTAGAAGAGTTTCTTCCACCATTCTGTCTTCCTCGTGAACTTCCTCCTCATTCCAAGTGATTGTGTGGTTTCTTAGCCTCATCCTTAGACTGATGTAATCTGTCACGATTAAATCCCTTTATTTTTCTTCGGATAGAGCCTTTACCTCTTCCTCATTGGTTCTGTTTTCTGGCCAGCTTCTCCTCTGCCTTCATCGCAAACTGATACACATCTTCCATAGTCTTTATTGACATCATGCTAAGCTCATCCTGGATCTCATATCTCAAGACATTTATATATCTAGTGACTTTTTCTTTGTCTCTCTCCCGTTGTCCAGCTTTGATGTTCAATCGGTAGAACCCCTCTGTGTACTCCTTGAATGTCATCCCTTTCTGTCTCAGGTTCTGTAGCTTCCTGAAAAAATTGATCTGGTAGTCTTTGGGTATGAACTTAGCCTTCAGTTTGGCTACCATCTTGTCCCCTTTTTCCTCCTTCGCCTAAAATATACAGACGAAAAATGTTCTCTGATACCACCTAATGCAGACCCCCTATCACTCCTAAGGGTTGCATGACCTCCCAGTCAGGATATTCTGATTCTTGAGCCGAAATGGCTCTTCCAGTTTCGAACTGGAACCCTTTGAACAATTACACAGGTCCCTTATGAATGCTCAGTTGCCTTTTTCGAGTGCCAAGTGTGCACCCCCACAGCGTGTGACCAAGGGTTGTGACCAAGTGCCAAGCCGAAAAGGTTCTTATCGGGGACCGGGACTTCCCGAGCAAGTGTCCCATCTTCTGGTCTCTCGAACCCCCAGTAGCCAAAATGTCGAATTGTTCCATGCTCTCTCCTTCAATATTTCGTGTTTCGCGAAATTTGGATGCAAGGGATATCCTTGCTCCTTAGAACCTCCGGTCGTCGAAAATCCGAAATGACCCAGCGAGTATTCCTTTTCAGGATTTCATGTTTCTCGAAATCAAGATGCAAAGGGATGTCTCTACTCCTTGGAGTCCCCAGTTGTCGAAAAGATGAAATGTCAAAATACCCCGGTGCCCGATCGACGGCTCAAGACAATATCGGCGATCAACGGTCCTGGTCGATTCATGATTTTGTGATTTTACGATTCAAAATCCTGAAAGACAAGATTCCCTATCTTTTCAACTCACGGTCCCCGAAATTCCAAAATAAATGTCGAGAAACTCTCACCGCTAACCTCCTCGTAGCTCCACCTAATCCAATGGCCTGCGGGGTTTCGTTGTTCCTCCTTGGGGATTCTTCCCCATCTGTTCGGTTCTCCAAATTCTCCTCCTGGATCTATGTAGGGTTAAAGCATGCACTCCTCCCTTCAATCGGATGGTCTGCGGGGATTTCCACCGCTTTTCGACGCTCGACGGTGTTCTTTCTCCTGTTCTTTTACTCGATTTTGACTTAGAAGATTTTCTAAGTATGAGAAGGCTTGTTTTTTGCTCCTCCCAAGGAATGGGCTCCTGGATCCTGACAATAATTCTGAAGTGTTATCCCTCCTGAACTTTGTCTAGTTTAGAATCCGACTCCCATGCACTCCTTGCATCCGAGGGAGTTCGATAGCTCAGATCCACGACATTTTCTCTCTGGCTCGATGCACACCTTGCAGAGCTCCTAATGAAGAGAAAAAAATTCCACAACATTTCTCTCTGGCTCAATGCACACCTTGCAAAGCTCCTAATGAAGAGAAATGATTGAAACTAGGAATAGCTCATAGTTCCATTCACTTGTTTACAAAACAAAAAATAACAGGAAAACATGCCTAGCCCAAGCTCAACACATTTGGATCAATTTCCCATTCTTCTCTATTCATAAGTGCTCACTGGCTACTAAATACATACAAAATATAGTAGCTTCAAAAACTGAGATCTTCTTCTCACTCACAGTTCTCTTACAAATGACTTCTCTGTATTACAGCCCTCCCCTCTACCGCTAACTGGGCTTTAAAACTTTTTCATAACTCAAAATGTTCCTAGGTTTTTTTTCTGCTACTTTCCTACTCTAAACCTTATCCTACGCTATCTTAGTCTAGTCGCATTCCAGAGCCAAAGTGGAAACTCCTTCTCTGTTTACAATTTCAAAAACTTTCTTCACAAGGTAAAATTCGGCACTGGTTCAAGCGTGCCTCAAAAAGTGAATTCTGGTGTTGAGTGGAGGCAAATCCGAAAATCCGTTGTATCCACCCACGTCGAAGTTCTAGAAGAACTCACATGTGTTGAATGTTCCCACCTCTATGCACTTTACACAATGCTCCTGCATCATACTCCCCTTGACAAAAATTCATGGACTCTTGTCCATGAGCTCCTCTACTAATTTTCCTTGCTTCTGGATAGCAACTTCATTTTCCCAACTGGAATCTTCAATTGGGTGTCCCTTCCATTTGACCAGATACTCAAAATAAGTCTTCCTCCTGGTCTTCTTGGAAATCCTCTGATCAACAATTTTCTCCATCTGCGGCTTTTTTGCTATAGGCATGTGTTTCTCGCACTGAATCTTTCCTTGATCTTTTGACCCTTCTGTGTCATATTTCCTTTAAGGATACAGGTCTGAAACGTTGAATATGGGTGAAATTCCCACACGATCTAGTAGTTCGATCTCATAGGTGTTTGCATCAAATTTCCTTAAGAACTTACAAGGTCCTATCTTCTTCATCTTCAATTTGTTATATGTTCCCCTAGGGAACCTTTCCTTCCTAAGATGTGCTAAAACCTTATCTCCCACTTCAAATTGAAGTTCCCTGCGATGTTGATCAGCTCTGTGTTTTTATTTCTGATTAGAACTATGTAATTGTTCTTTGATCTGACCATGGAGTCTCTGCATCTCAGCAGCAAAATCCTTTGCTCCGGCGCTTCTAATCTCTCCCTGTTCCAAGTCCCTTAACTCAGACACTCCCCTAGGTTGCATTCCATAGAGTATTTGGAATGGGCTCCTTCATGTGCTTCTGTTTGGTGAGTCATTGTATGCAAATTTTTCTTGTGGCAGAATCTGATCCCGCTGGTTATGGTGTCCAGTGACCAGAATTCTCAATAAGTTTCCCAAACTTCGGTTTACTACCTCAGTCTACCCATCTGTCTGAGGGTGATAAATTGAGCTGAAGGATAGATCTTTCCCCATCCTCTTCCATAACGTCCTCCAAAAGTGACCAACAAATTTTGTGTCTCTGTCTGAGACAATTCTTCTAGGTAGGCCGTGAAGACACACAACTTCTCTGAAAAATAGATTTGCAACATGTGTTGCATCACTGATATTCTATCATGGGATGAAATGTTCCATATTTGAGAACCTATCCATACCAAAAATATGGAATTGAATCCCCTTTGTGTTATTGGCAATCCCAACATGAAATCCATGCTTATTACATCCCAAGGCCTCTCTGGTATTGGCAATGGTTGATACAATCTAGTGTTCTGTCTTTTCCCCTTTGCATGTTGGCAGATTCTACATCTGTTCACCAACTTTATCACATCTATCCTCATATTGTGCCAATAGTATGAGCTGCTCAACTGTTCAAACATTTTATCATGGCTGAAATGTCCATCCAATCCTCCACTATGCTTCTCCTTCAGAAGATTGGTCCCTCATCGAGCATCTTGGTATGCACAATTGATTTCCTCTGAACAACAATCCTTCCTGAACCATGTACTCTATCCATTCACTTCTATTTCTCAGCACAGTGCTTGTACATGCTTCATAGGCCTCCTTGAAATTTGTATCATCAAAATACATATCCTTAAGGTGTTCAAACCCCAAGGTCTTCACCTAGAATTCCTGCAGAAATAAACATCTCCTTCTTAACACATCAACAACCTTGTTAGTATTCCCAACAATATGTTTTATGACAAAAGTAAAATTTTGCATAAATTCAACCCATTTTGCATGCCTCTGATTCAATTTTTCTTGTCGGGTTATGAATTGTAAAACTTGGATATCGTTGTACAAGACAAACTCTTTCAGGACAAGATAATGCCTCCATTTCTTCAATGCTTGAATTATAGCATAGAACTCCTTGTCATATGTGGAGTATTTCCTCTTAGTCTCATTCAACTTCTCACTCAAATAGGCAACAGGTTGATTGTCCTGACTCAGAACTGCTCCTATTGCAACTCCACTTGCGTCACATCTTACCTGGAATGTCTTTTAAAAATTTGGAAAGATCAGAATTGGTCGTTCTGTTATCTTCTCCTTCAGTATATTGAAGCTCCTTTCAGCCTCCTCTGTCCATTTAAAAGACTTGTGCCACTTAATTACTATATCCATCATTGGCGCACAAATTCCACTGAAGTCTCTAATGAACTTTCTGTAGAAACTTGCTAAACCATGAAAGCTCCTTACCTCGAACATGCTCCTTGGTGATGGCCATTCTCTAATTTATTTCACCTTCTCTAGATCCTTCTTCAATTCATTTGAAGATATCACGAAACCCAAGTAAATGAGCTCTGTCTTCATAAAAGAGGACTTATTCAGATTGATCAACAGCTTCTCTTGTTGTAGCCTCCTCATTACTAGCGTTAGGTGCCTCAAATTCCCCTCTTTGGTCCTGCTAAAGACCAATATATCATCCAGACATACAACCACGAACCTGCCAATGAAATCTTTTAGAATTTCGTTCATCAGCCTCATAAAAGTGCTCGGGGAATTTGTTAATCCAAATGGCATAACCAACCACTCATACAGGCCTTCATTCGTTTTAAAGGTTGTTTTCCATTCATCACCTTCTCTCATCCTGATCTGGTGATATCCACTTTTCAGGTCTATCTTAGAAAAGAAATTTGCTCCACTTAAGCAATCCATTAAATCATCCATTCTCGGTAAATGGAATCTATACCTGATGGTGATCTTGTTGATGGATCTCGAGTCTATGCACATTCTCCATCCTCCATATTTCTTTGGGCTTAACATAGTTGGTACTGCGCATGGCCTCAAACTTTCCATGACCAAACCCTTATTCAACAATTCTTGGAGTTGGCTCTTCACCTTCTCATTTTCTCAAGGTGTTAATATTTACGTTGCCTTGTTCGGCAAGCTTGCTCCTAGTATCAGGTTGATTTGATGATTGATACTCCTGATGGGTGGAAATGAGTTTGGTAGCTCATCCACCACTATATCAGCAAAATTATCCAACATCTCTTGAACTTCTTCAGGTAGATCATTCACAGATATACTTGTGAGGATGACTCTGGGCTTCCTCACCACAGTGAACTGCATCTCCTCTCCTTCCTTGACTTCCTTCAGGAGTTCCTTCCAACTCATGATAAGTATGCTTGTGTTGGCTTCCTCTTTCGCTCTCTTCTCCTCCATTGGCAGCAACATATGCGTTCTACCATTTTTCTCCAATGTGTATGTATTATTTCTTCCATTGTGAATGACATTTCTATCAAACTGCCATGGTCTTCCCAACAGACTGTGGCATACGTCCATGGGAATTACATCACATAGGATTTCATCTTTATATCCTCCTATTTTAATTTCAACCAAGCATTGTTTAGCGATTGTTACCTGGTGTCCTTTTTGCAGCCATGAGACTTTTTATGGCCTTGGATGTGCAGTTGTCTTCAGCTCCAATTTCTCCACCATCTCTATGGATACTAGGTTTTTAGTACTCCCACTATCAATGATCACCTTGCATACTTTATCCTTAGTCTTGCAAGTTGTCCTGAAGAGACTATTTCTCTACACTGGCTTTTCAATTTATGCCTCTGGTTTTAAGAGAACTTTTCTCAACATTAGGGATGCTCCATCCTCTGCTCCTTCTACCTCAACATCTCTTTGTCTTGCTTCTGAAATGTGGGATTCTCTTCCTTCCTTCTTCTTCTCAGGACATTCCCAATACATGTGCCCTACCTTTCCACAGTTATAACACCTTACTCCTCCTCTACCTCTTCCTCTAGAAGAGTTTCTTCCACCATTCTATCTTCCTCGTGAGTTTCCTCCTCGTTCTGAGTGATTGTGTGGTTTTTCAGCCTCATCCTTAGACTAATGTTCTCTATCATGATTAAATCCCTTTCTTTTTCTTGGGATCGAGCCTTTACCTCTTCCTTGCTAGTTTTGTTTTCTGGCCAGCTTCTCCTCTGCCTTCAGCACAAACGGATACTCATCTTCCACATTCCTTACTGACATCATGCTAATCTCGTCCTAGATCTCATATCTCAATCCATTTATATATCTGGAAAAATTTTCTTCGTCTCTCTCCCATTGTCCAGCTCTGATGTTCAGTCAGTAGAACTCCTCGGTGTACTCCTTTACTTTCATCCCTTTCTGTCTCAGGTTCTGTACCTTTCTGAACAGAATGATCGGGTAGTCTTTGGGTATGAACTTAGCCTTCAGTTTGGCTACCATCCTGTCCCAACTCTTAATCCTCTATTTTCCTTTACTTCTCCTCTCAACATGCAGTTCGTCCCGACACAGTGTTGCATGCCCTTTTAGTCTGGTGATTGCCTGCTTCACCTTCTTTTCCTCATCACATCTTCATAGTCTAAGTGATTGTCCATGGACCTTATGCAGTCCAACAGTTATTTAGCATCTAGATTTCCCTCATACATGGGGACCTCTATCTTAGCTCTGCCTCCCAATCTTGCAACTTCTCTCAACTAACGTTCCTCTGCAGCATCCTCTCTTGCAGCTTCTTCAACCTCAACCTATTCACTTTCCGCATCACTGACATCCCCAACGCCAGTTTATTTTCTCTGTGTTGCTTCCATTCGGATGCAAAACTCTCACATCTCTCTTTCTATAGCACGGTTGGCTAAAGAGAGATCTCATCTTCTTGGCAGCATTGTGTTGACTGTATGTCACACACAGAGAATAGCTCTGAGTTTTCTGTCTCCTTCTTTTTCCTCCTTCACCTGAAATATACAGATGAAAAATATGCTCTGATACCACCTGATGTAGACCCCCTATTCCTCCTAAGGGCTACGCGACCTCCCGATTAGGATCTTCTGATTCTAGAGCCAAAATGGCTCTTATGGTTCCGAACAGGAACCCTTTAGACAATTACACAGGTCCCTTATGAATGCTCAATTGGCTTTTTCGGGCGCCAAGCGTTCACCCCCATAGTGTGTGACCAAGGGATGTGACCAAGTGCCAAGCCAAAAAGGCACTTATCGGGGACCAGGACTTCCCGACTCAAGTTTCCCATCTCCTGGTATCTCATACCCCCAGTAGCCAAAATTACGAATTGGTCCACGCTCACCCCTTCAAGATTTCACGTTTCGCGAAATCTGGATGTAAGGGATATCATTTCTCCTTAGAATCTCCAGTCGTTGAAAAGCTAAAATGACCCAACGACTATTTCTTTTCAAGATTTCGTGTTTCGCAAAATCAAGATGCAACGGGATGTCTCTTCTCCTTGGAGTCCCCGGTTGCCGAAAACCGAAATGCTAAAATACCTCGGTGCCCAATCGACAGCTCACGACAATACCTGCGATCGATGGTCCTGGTCGATTCACGATTTCGCGATTTGGGATCCTGAAAGAGAATATTCCCTGCCTTTTCAACTCACTGTCCCTGAAATTCTAAAATAAACATCGAGAAACTCTCGCCACTAACCTCCTCTTAGCTCCACCTGATCCAACAGCCTACGGGGTTTTGGTGTTCCTCCTCAGGGATTCTCCCCCATCCGTTCGGTTCTCTGAATTCTCCTCCTGGATCTATGTAGGGTTAAATCTTGTGCCCCTCCCTTCGATCGGACAGTCTGTGGGGATTTCCACCATTTTTCGATGCTCAACGGTGTTCCTCCTCCCGAGCTTTTACTCGATTTCAACTTTAGAATGTTTTCTAATTCTGTGAAGGCTCATTCTTCTCTCCTCCCAGGGAATTGGTTCCTGGATCCTGACAACACTTATGAAGTGTTATCCCTCCTGAAATTTGTCTAGTTTATACTCTGACTCCCACGCATTCCTTGCGTCTGAGGGATTTTTATAGCTCAGATCCACGACGTTTTATCTCTAGCTCAATGCACACCTTGCAGAGCTCCTAATGAAGATAAAACAATTCCACAACATTTCTCTCTAGCTCAATGCACACCTTCCAGATCTCCTAATGAAGAGAAATGATTGAAACTGGGAACAACTCATAGTTACATTCACTTGTTTACAAAACAAAAAATAACAGGAAAACACACACAGTCCAAGCTCAACACAATTGGATCAATTTCCCATTTTGTTCTATTCATAAGTTCCCACTGGCTACTAAATACATACAAAATACAATAGCTTCAAAAACTGAGATGTTCTACTCACTCGCAGTTCTCTTACAGATGACTTCTCTATATTACATCCCTCCCCTCTATCGCTAACTGGGCTTACAAACTTTTTCATAACTCAAAATTTCCCTAGGGTTTTTTTCTGCTACTTTCCTACTCTAAACCTTATCCTATGCTATCTTAGTCTAGTCGCATTCCAGAGATGAAGTGGAAACTCCTTCTTTATTTACAATTTCAAAAACTTGCTTCACAAGGTAAAATTCGGCACTGGTTCAAGTGTGCCTCAAAAAGTGAATTCTGGTGCTGACTGGAGGCAAATCCTGAAACCTATTTTAGCTTCCCATGTCGAAGTTCTGGAAGAACTTGCACGTGTTGAATGTTTCTGCCTCTATGCGCTTAACACGATGCTCCTGCATCATACTCCCCTTAACAAAAATTCATTGACTCCTATCCATGAGCTCCTCTACTGATTTTCCCTGCTTCTGGATAGTAGCTTCATTTTCCCAACTGGCATCTTCGATTGGGTGTCCCTTCCATTTGACCAAATACTCAAAATAAGTCTTCCTCCTAGTCTTCTGCCAATCCTCTGATCAACAATTTTCTCCATTTGCGACTTTTCTACTACAGGCATATGTTTCTCCTACTGAATCTTTCCCTGATCTTCTGACCCTTCTATGTCATCTTTCCTGTAAGGATACAGGTCTGAAATGATGAATATGGGTGAAATTCCCACACCATATGGCAGGTCGACCTCATAGGCATTTGCATTGAATTTCCTTAAGATCTTACAGGGTCCTATCTTTTTCATCTTCAATTTTTTATATGTTCCCCTAGGGAACCTTTCCTTCCTGAGATGTGATAAAACCTGATATCCCACTTCAAATTGAAGTTCCCTGTGATGTTGATCAGCTCTATGTTTGTATTTCTTATTAGAACTCTTTAATTGTTCTTTGATCTGACCATGGAGTCTCTGCATCTCAACAGCAAAATCCTCTGCTCTAGTGCTTCTGATCTCTCCCTGTTCCAAGTCCCTTAACTGAGACACTCCCTTGGATTGCATTCTATAGAGTATTTGGAACGGGCTTCTTCCAGTGGTTTTGTTTGGTGAGTCATTGTATGCAAATTCTGCTTGTGGCAGAATCTGATCCCACTGGTTATGGTGTTCAGTGACCAGACTTCTCAATAATTTTCCCAAACTTCTGTTTACTACCTCAATCTGCCCATTTGTCTGAGGGTGATAAGATGAGATGAAGGATAGATCTATCCCAATCTTCTTCCACAACGTCCTCCAAAAGTGACCAACAAATTTTGTGTCCCTATCTGAGACAATGCTTCTGGGTAGGCCATGAAGTCTCACAACTTCTCTGAAAAACAGATTTGCAACATGTGTTGCATCATTGGTATTATAGTATGGGATGAAATGTTACATCTTTTAGAACCTATCCACCACCACAAATATGGAATCGAATCCCCTTTGCGTTCTTGGAAATCCCAACATGAAATCCATGCTTATTGCATCCCAAGGCCTCTCTGGTATTGGCAATGGTTGATACAATCCATTGTTCTATCTTTTCCCCTTTGCATGTTGGCAGATTCTACATTTGTTCACCAACTTTATCACATCTGTCCTCATACCTAGCAAATAGTACAAGCTGCTCAACGTTTTATCATGTCTGAAATGTCCAACCAATCCTCCACTATGCTTCTCCTTCAGAAGATTGTCCCTCATCGAGCATCTTGGTATGCACAATTGATTTCCTCTGAACAACAATCCTTCCTGAACCATGCACTCTGTCCACTGACTTTTGTCTCTTAGCACAGGGCTTGTACATGCTTCGTAGGCCTCCTTGAAATATGTATCATCACAATACATATCCTTAAGGTGTTCAAACCCCAAGGTCTTCACCTAGAATTCCTGTAGAATTAAACATCTCCTGTTTAATGCATCAACAACCTTGTTAGTATTCCCAGCAATATGTTTTATGAAAAAAGTAAAATTTTGCATAAATTCAACCCATTTTGCATGCTTCTGATTCAATTTTTCTTGTTGGGTTATGAATTGTAGAGCTTGGTTATCGCTATACAAGAAAAACTCTTTCGGGACAAGATAATGCCTCCATTTCTTCAATGCTTGAATTATGGCATAGAGCTCCTTGTCATATGTGGAGTGTTTCCTCTTAGCCTCATTCAGCTTCTCGCTGAAATAGGCAATAGGTCGATTGTCCTAACTCAAAACTGCCCCTATTGCAACTCCACTTGCGTCACATCTTACCTAGAATGTCTTTTCGAAATTCGGCAAGATCAGAATTGGTCATTCTGCTATCTTCTACTTCAGTATATTGAAGCTCCTTTCAACCTCCTATGTCCATTTAAAAGACTTGTGCTGCTTCTTTACTGTATCCATTATTGGCACACAAATTCCACTGAAGTCTCTAACGAACTTTTTGTAGAAACTTGCTAAACCATGAAAGCTCCTTACCTCGAACATGCTCCTTGGTGATGGCCATTCTCTAATTGCTTTCACTTTCTCTGGATCCATCTTCAATTCATTCCAAGATATCATGAAACCCAAGTAAATGAGCTATGTCTTCATAAAAGAGGACTTCTTCAGATTGATCAACAGCTTCTCCTGTTGTGGCCTCCTCATTACTAGTGTTAGGTGCCTCAAATGCTCCTCTTTGGTCCTTCTAAAGACCAATATATCGTCCAAATATACAACCACGAACTTGCCAATGAAATCTTTTAGAATTTCGTTCATCATCCTCATAAAAGTGCTCGGGGCATTTGTTAAACCAAATGGCATAACTAGCCACTCATACAGGCCTTCATTCGTCTTAAAGGTTGTTTTCCATTCATCACCGTCTCTCATCCTGATCTGGTGATATCCACTTTTCATGTCTATCTTAGAAAGTAAATTTTCTCCACTTAAGCAATCCATTAAATCATCCATTCTCGGTAAAGGGAATCTGTACCTGATGGTGATCTTGTTGATGGCTCTCGAGTCTATGCACATTCTCCATCCTCCATATTTCTTTGGGTTTAACACAGTTGGTACTGCACATGGGCTCAAACTTTCCCTGACCAAACCCTTATTCAACAATTCTTGGACTTCGCTCTTAACCTCCTCATTTTCTCGAGGTGTTAATCTTTATGTACCTTGTTCGGCAGGCTTGCTCTTGGTATCAAGTCGATATGATGACTGATACTCTTGATGGGTGGCAATGAGTTTGGCAGCTCATCCACCACTATATCAGCAAAATTATCCAGTAGCTCTTGAACTTCTTCAGGTAGATCATTCACTGATGTACTTGTGAGGATGACTCTAGGCTTTCTCACCATAGAGAACTGAATCTCCTCTTCTTCCTTGACTTCCTTCAGGAGTTCCTTCCCACTCATGAGAAGTATGCTTGTGCTAGCTTCCTCTTTCACTCTATTCTCCTCCATTGGCAGCAACATATGCATTCTACCATTCTTCTCCAATGTGTATGTATTCTTTCTTCCATCGTGAATGAAATTTCTGTCAAACTGCCATGGTCTTCCAAATAGAATGTGGCATATGTCCATGGGAATTACATCACATAGGATTTCATCTTTATATCCTCCTATTTTAATTTCAACGAGGCATTGTTTAGCGATTGTTACATGGTGTCCTTTTTACAACCATGAGAATTTTTTTTGGCCTTGGATGTGCAGTTGTCTTCAGATCCAATTTTTCCACCATCTTTGTGGATACTAGGTTGTCAGTACTCCCACTGTCAATGTTCACCTTCCATACTTTACCCTGATTCTTGCAAGCTATCCTGAAGAGACTATTTCTCTTCACTGGCTTTTCAATTTCTACCTCTAGTTTTAAGAGAACTTTTCTCAACATCAGGGATGCTCCATGATCTAAAAATGAAGAAGACTAGACTTGTATTCTTGAAAATATTTGCAAGTTTTAATTCATGTGTTCAAATGCAAATGGATCAATTTTTCAAACAATTTTTTTTATAGAAATTACACATTCAATATGCATATAAATAGTATCAAATAACAGTGAACAGAAAACACATAACACAACAAATGATAAAGGAGTTCACCCCTCTCTTGGGCTACATCTCCTGGTCTAGCTTCCAATGGATATTTTGTATTATTTTCTCAAAGTGCTCAAATATTTTCTTCACAATGCTCAAAATTTCAAATAGATGGCTCCAATGGATTCATAACATCCAAAAACCCCTAGTTGGGATTTTTTGGCATCTCGTTTGGCCAAAAATTGAAGAAGATAGGCTTCCTGGAAGTTCCCCTTCAAACTTGTTGTATTTGGATCACCAAAATGAACCCTTGCCTCCTCAACCTAGCCCCCATGCACATATATGTGTAAAAACCCAGCACCGGGTTCATCTGCACAACTAGTGCGAACTGTAGGATGGTTACGCGCCTTAGCCCCTAACTGCCAAGGTCAAGGGAACATGGGCCACCATATTACCGCGCGTATATTTAAAAAGGGCTACGTTTAAAACCAAATGGTAATGGTCGGGCGCACGCCGGTGGTTCTATACACATACACATATGAGCAGGGCTCATACAAAAAGGGCTATGGTTAAACATGCCACGCCGGTGGTTACATTGCAATGTATACGACCAGGGGCCAAGGCTAAGCCCCACCCCGAACCACGCCCCATACAACAACTATTTCAATTTAAATATATTGTTTCACATATATATAATAAGAAACACTTGTGGGCATGCCAGTTGGGTGGCCCTTCCCAAAGCGTTACCCCTGCCCGGAGGTCGCGGGGTCGAATCTGGCCAACAACATAAATTTTAAACCAATCCCAGGGTGACACGTGGCGGCCACTGAGTGGGCCACATGTCAACATTTCATTTGCCACCGATGACACGTGTCATATACCAACTTTTCCACAATCCTACCAACCAAAACCTACCATGTGTCGTATGACCCTACCACGTGTCATACAATCTACCACGTCAGCATCCGTACAGACTGTACGGACTATACAGTCAACACATTTTTTTTACCTGTTTGTCGTTTTGAACAGAATGCGATATCTCTCTCATACGATGTCTGTTTGAACCCAAACGAGTTGTGTTGGGTTCGTGATGATGAGGCCTACGCTCCAGTTCGATTTGAAGTGATTTTGAGAACTTTGAATTTTGAGAAAAATTTGATCCCCTGGATCACACCTCCCCATTGGAAAGCTTTTGGACCTCCAAAAGACTATTTTCAGTCTATCTGAAGATGAGGGTATAGTTCCCTCACCTTTCCAACCTCAATCCACTTGGATTTTCTTGTATTTTTTCCTTTAAGACCAACTCGAAGATATTCCACATTTCCTCGTTTTGAAGTTCTCATTCTCCTATCAAGGATGGTGTCTTCATGCAGTTCTGTAAGATATTCTGGGGAGAAATCATCTATAGAAGGAATCTAGACATGTTCTCCTTGATCATCAATTAAAGGAGGCTCATACAATTTCAAATTCTCAACATTAACAACTACATACATTTGCATATAAGGAGGCAAATCTAAATGAAAGGCATTGTTACCAATCTTGTCAAGAATCTTGAAAGGACCATATCGAATTGGTTTCAATTTTTTACCTTCTCCTTTAAGCCTCTCCTTACGAATGTAAATCCAAACTTCATCTCCAACTTGGAAACTGTGATCAACACAATGCTTGTCATGTCTTGTCTTGTACTTGGCTTGACTCTTTTCCAACTGCTCTTGTACCATTTGATGTATCGACTGAATTTGTTCAATGAACTTTTCTGCCCCATCAATGTCATATTGACCATCAATAGAAATATCCTTACCAAAGATAAAATCTAAAGGAGATTTGGGAAAATATCCAAAACATGCTTCAAATGGTGACGTTTGAGTTGAAGAGTGCTTAGCTTGATTGTAAGCATGTTGAATGTAGTGTAAATGCTCATCCCAAAGTTTAGGATGCTTGTTGCAATAACCACGAAGAAGATGTACCACTGTTCTATTTACCACTTCTGTCTAACCATCAGTTTGTGGATGAAAATTCGTGCTCTTTTTCAATTTGGTGTCCATGAGTGCCCATAAACTCGACCAAAAACTTCCAATAAATCGAAAATCTCTATCATAAATAATGGATTTAGGCAATCCAAAATGTACCCAAACATTTTGAAAGAACATTTGTGTCATTTTCTTAGCTGTAACCTGCTTCTTACAAGGCATCAAAACATACATTTTTCTAATTCAATCAACCACAACATAAAGATAATCATGATTTCTTTTATACATAGGTAGACCTCCTACAAAGTCCATAGAAATACTTTCCCAAGGACGAGAAGGAACCGGAAGTGGAGTATACAAACCCAACTTTTGATTGCTAGGTTTGCTTGTGGCACATAACGAACATCCTAGAAACATATATTGAAACACTTTCATTCATTTTAGGCCAATAGTAGTACCTTTGCAAATTAGCCACTGTCTTGCCTACACCAAAGTGACCAGTAATAAGAGAAGAATGGGCTTCTCTTATTATGTTGATTCTTTCACCCTGTGGAATACATATCTTGCCAAGATGATACAAAATATTATCATGCACATGGTAATCCAATTCCTCAACATGGTTAGAATGACACAAAGTCTCATATACTTCTTTAAAATCAGCATCTAAATCATATTGCTCAACATAACTCTCATGCGTGATAGGACTATGCTTAATAATAACTGAAGCACTAATAATAGGCCTTGAAGGAATATCATCAACTTTTTTATAAATTCCCTTCTTATACCTTATGACCAAGTGGAATTGTTGTAGAAAACCCATCTATCTGAAGTGCCTAGCTTGTTGTAGCTTTGTTTGTGATTGTAAGTATTGTAGTGGTCGATGATCTGTGTGGACAATGGTTTCTTTCCCCAACAAATAATGTTTCTATTTTTTCACACTTTGCACCAATGCATACAACTCCTTATCATAAGTAGGATAGTTAATCACAACACCATTAAAATTTTCAGAATGAAAACAAATGGGCTTACCATGTTGTAACAAGACTGCTCACATTGCATAATTTCTTGCATAAGTTTGGATTTCAAAAAGTTGCCTCAAATTCGGAAGTGCAAGAACTGGCGCTGAAATGATCTTCTCTTTCAAAGTATCAAAAGCCTTTTTTTGCTTGCCTCCCCATTGAAAACATTTCTTGACACTTGTCACTGCATGTAATGGAGCTGCAAAGGAAGAAAAGTTAGCAATAAACTTTATTCAATATTGGGTTGCTCCCAAAAAACTTCTTACCTCTGTCACATTGTTGGGCTTGGGCCATTCCAATATGACTTTGACCTTGGAGGGATCAATTTTTAATTCTCCTCCACCAACAATATGCCCCAAGTAAATAAGTGAAGTTTTTCCAAACTCACATTTGGACAACTTCAAAAAAAACTTTTCCTTTCTCAAAACATCCAAAACTTGCTTCACATGCTTAACATGCTCGTCACGAGATTTGCTAAAAATCAAAATGTCATCCAAGTAGACAATAACACAATCATCAAGAAAAGGCCTTAAGACATCATTCATAACTCTCATGAAAGTAGCAGGTGCATTGCAAAGTCCAAAAGGCATTACCATCCACTCAAGCAAACCTTGCTTTGTTTTGAAAGCTATCTTCCATGTGTCTCCTTCGGCAATCTTGATCTAATGATATCCGCTTCTCAAATCCAACTTAGTAAAATACTTATCATATTTCAATTGATCAAGCAAATCATCGATTCTAGGAAGAGGATAGTGATTCTTTACTGTCATCATGTTCAAGGCCCTGAAATCAACACACATATGCCATGTACCATCTTTCTTTGGCACTAACACAATTGGAGATCCACATGGCGATGTACTTGGCACGATGACCCCTTTGTCAAGCAACTCTTGGATTATTTATTTTATTTTAGCATTCTCCATGACTGACATCCTGTACATACCAATGTTTGGAAGAGGACAATCTTCCTGCAATTGAATTTCATGTTGGATACCCATTTTTTGAGGTAATCCCTTTGGTTCCTTAAACATCTCATCATATTGATTAACAACCTCATATAGATCAGATTTCAACTTTGCATCACAACCTTGGAAAACTTCTTTTTCAATATCATCTTTGGGTTTAATCATTAAGAGAAAAAAATTCTTGCTAGCATTCACTAATCTCTTCATTTGTCCCGCATTTACAAGTGATAAATTCATCTTCTTTGCATGGGCTCTAACAATGTACTGAACTCCATTTTTAAACAAGTGATACTTATTCTCATGATGATGAAAAATTTCTTTTCTATCATATAAATATGGGCTTCCCAACACAATACCACAGATATCCAAAGGAATAACATCAAGCTCTACCTCATCAATAAAATTTGCAGTGATAGCAAATCTAAGTTTACACCTTCTTGTCACCTGTAATTTAGCATTATCACATATCCAAACAAGAGGGTATGGTTTAGGATGTGGAATTGTTTCCAATTTTAATTTCTTAACAGTGTCTTCAGATATAAGGTTTGCTTGAGATCCAGTATCAAATAGAGTATCTATCTTGGTATGCTTTGAAACAACCCTTATGTGAAAAAGTTTGATTCTTTCTTTTTCTTGTCGAGTTACATTGAGATTACTGTTACTTGAAGAACTAGTACCTGCAATAGAACCTTTACCTTGATAACCCATAGCTGTAATATTTGTTTCATCACCTAAATCAGAACCTAAATCATGTTGTATGGTTGCAACAATCTTTGACTTCCATTTGTTGCCAAACTTTTTGGGTCTTCTTTCAGGATGAAGTTTCCAACAATGGTCTTCATCATGGCCATCTTTTGAACAATGTTTGCATGTAAATTTTTCTCCCTCTTTCTTAACAACAACATTATTTTTGCCATTTCCCTTGAACTTCCTCGTTCCTTTGTCTCCATGACTGAAAGGCTTCTTGTTACCCTCATGAGTTTCATTCCTTCCTCTTGCTTCCAAATGAGTGGCCTGAACACAAACTTCATCTAGATTTG
>ML795932.1:63585-96209 GCA_009831015.1 Picea engelmannii
AACAATTGTGGGCGCGCCGGTTGGGCGACCCTTCCCAAAGTGTTACCCCTGCCCGGAGGTCGCAGGGTCGAATCCGGCCAACAACATAAATTTGAAACCAATGCCAGGGTGACACGTGGTGGCCAATGAGTGGGCCACATGTCAACATTTCATTCGCCACCGTTGACACGTTTCATATGCCAACTCGTCCACAATCTTTCCAACCAACACCTGCCACATGTCATATGGTCTTCCACGTTAGCATCCGTATGGACTGTACAATCAACACATTTTTTTTTGTATGTTTGTCGTTTTGAACAGAACGCGATATCTCTCTCATACGACATTCATTTGAACCCAAATGAGTTGCGTTGGGTTCGTGATGATGAGGCCTATGCTCCCATTTGATTTGAAGCGATTCCGAGCACTTTGAATTTTGAGCAAAATTTGATCCCCTGGATCACTCCATCCTCTGCTCCTTCTACCTCAACATCTCTTTGTCTTTCTTCTGAAATGTGGGCTTCTCCTCCTTCCTTCTTCTTCTTGGGACATTCCCAAGACATGTTCCCTACCTTTCCACATCTATAACACCTTACTCCTCCTCTACCTCTTCCTCTAGAAGAGTTTCTTCCACCATTCTATCTTCCTCGTGAACTTCCTCCGCATTCCGAGTGATTGTGTGGTTTCTCAGCCTCATCCTTAGACTGATGTGCTCTATCACGATTAAATCCCTTGGTTTTTATTGGGATCGAGCCTTTACCTCTTCCTTGTTGGTTTTGTTTTTTGGCCAACTTCTCCTCTGCCTTCAATGCAAATTGATATGCATCTTCCACAGTACTTACTGACATCATGCTAAGCTCGTCCTGGATCTCATATCTCAATCCATTTATATATCTGGCAAATTTGTCTTCGTCTCTCTCCCATTGTCCAGCTCTGATGTTCAGTCGGTAGAACTCCTTGGTGTACTCCTTGACTTTCATCCCTTTATGTCTCAGGTTTTGTAGCTTCCTGAACAGATTGATATGGTAGTCTTTGGGTATGAACTTAGCCTTCATTTTGGCTACCATCCTGTCCCAACTCTTAATCCTTTGTTTTCCTTTACTTCTCCTCTCAGCCTACAGTTCATCCCACCACAGTTTTGCATGCTTGTTGTGCTACTTATATGTCTAACATAATGCACTCATTAATTATCAATCCGGGATTCGTAATCAATAGAGTTACAAGACACCAATAAGAAAGGTAATTCCTAATGTCACGAGTATAGATTCAAACTAGAGTATGTGTGCTGGAAACAAATCAAAATGGTAAAATACAATGCACTTTGGTTGTCTTTCTCAGAGAGGCTATCTATTCCATTATGGCACATGCAAGTATGAGATGGAATTGGCTTGATAGATCAACTCTGATGTCTGACCCAGAAAAATAACTATGCAATCCACACTTTTTGAAAGGAAATCACACATCAATCATCATAGCATGGGTAGTTCAATAGTCAATAGGTTGGTTCTATTGTGGTTCACAATGAACTTCACTAGTTCTTATCCAAGTAGTGTTGACTATTGTTTCCAACAGCTATGATCACTCAAGGAAATCAAACTCAAGAGAACAGAAACATAGCATATGAAAAAACAGAGTAATTAAAGATCTCTAAGCAATTATAGAATGGAAATCTTAATCTAATCTACACTGCTATCATCTAATAGATTTAAAGCTTTAGCTAATTCAATGTTTATACTATTGAAAACAAACACTAATGCTAATCTACGAAGAGGATGACCTTTATTGGGCGGTGGGCCCTTGCCGCTTCAACAACTTAGCTACTGAAGTCTAAAGGAAGCTTTCTTTTAATACACACATTACTCTCACTCACACTTCAAAACATAAAATCAAAACTCTCTTTAACCACTCAACTCATTCTTAATCATAGATAATCAGAATATGGAGATAAAATGGCATTCCATTAATCTTCACTCAGAAATATTTTATGTGCTATCATATGCTGCTTACATATTGTTGATATGCTAACTCTTCTACTCTTCTACCATCCTTTCCATGACTATTTAATAGTCTGAATCATGAAACACAAGGAGGCGAAGTGATTTGCAAATCAATCAGTTGTTAAGTTTAATCATTCAGTTACATCTTTAGCTTCATCTTCATGACACGAAGTGTACGAGGATGAGGCAATCAACAAACTATCCTTATCATAGAAAATAGACGTCCAAAAATTGGCTTAGGCGAGATCTGGCACTTAACTTAGTGCATTAGGCTCTTCCATATTAGTACCAGATCGTAACAAGTAGATGGTACCAGATCATGACAGAGTGCAAAAGGTGGTACTGGATCATGACAGAGCATGGCCATTGGTACCGGATCATAACAGTGCGTGTTGTTGGTACCAGATCATAACAGAGCATGTTCGTTGGTATCAGATCACAATAGGTAAGATTTAGTACCGAACACATTTGGTACCGGATCAGACAACAGAAGTCTTGGTGCCCAGGTACTGGATCATGACAGAGCTGGTACAGGAACGCTAGACATCTAGTGGTCAAAGATTCACATATGACAAATCGAGCATTAGTACATGAAATATTTAATTCCTTAACTCAATAAACCACAAAATACATGAATTAACCATACTTTACCTTATGACCTTATTACTGGAAATTGGTAGCATTCTTGTCATTCACTCAAGATTTAGGTAGGCCCAAAAAGGTATAGGTGAAGAGTAAAATAGGGTAATGAGAATGTCAATTTCAGGTCTCAACATTCCCCCATGCCAAAATCATTGCATGTGCTCATGCAACTGAAAACAAAACCCAAAATGTTTCAAAACTTAAGACTGTGTTCATTACTTTGGTGGATAACTGATATTGATGGTTGAAGCCTCTTCTCTTAGATCCCTTTTGATGACCCTAACGTATTGTAGAAGTCGTAATACCTTCTTGAGCTTGTTAGAGGTCTCTTCATGGTCGTCTTGAATTTTTTGGCTAGTTGCTTTCAACTACTCATTTTCCTTTTTGATATATCTATCCAAGAGTTGATATTCCTTTACTTCCTGTTGGAGTTCCTGATTTTGTTTTTGTAATTCCCCAATCATTTTCTTCATTTGTTCTTTTTTCAAGTTGTTTGTTGATTATACCATTGTTGGCTGGGTGCACTCCCTTTCCTCAACTTCCTCCCTCATCCTACACAAAGTAATAGTGGCTTGCTCCTCGGTCAGACTAGGGATGTCATATTGGATTGGTAAATCCTCAAAAGGGGATGTAAGGTCGATTGGATCTTCCTATGTATGAGGACTGACTATTGTTTTTACCTTCTTTGTCATGCTCCTCGTAGTTCTTTTGCAAGGAGGTATCGGATCAGGGATGCTCACAAGCTTCCTTTTCTTCTTCTCTAATTGTGAAATGGTGACAGGGGGTTGTGCCACAGACTGTTTACTTTTAGTTTCTAATATATGCTTCCTTTTCTTCATCATTTTCCGATGGTCCTCTTTCTCAACTTCCACCATTGAAATCTCCTCTACTAATTTAGTTTTACCTTTTGATTCAGATCTTTTAGAAGTCATGTTGACTGTGGAAGAGGACCCTGCCTTTTCATGTTGGCTCACTGCCCTAGATGATGGTGCCATTGTCTTATCCTTCTTGCTCTTTTTCTCTTGGGGTTCCTTACTTTTCTTTGGGCCATGCTGGGTTTCCTCCACAGATTTGTTTCCTGTGGGAAGGTGTTGTGTGATAAGGGTTTTCCAACTAATCCTTTGTTTCCTAAGCTCATGAAAAACTAGCATTTTAATGAAACCTTGATGGTAGATGCTAGTCTTTCCTATTTTGGAGATGGATTTAACACATCTTACCATTTTATTCAAACTCATCCATAGAAAATATGGAAAATCGATTTCAGGGCCTCCTTCAAAATGCAATAGGAGCCTAAGGTGATAAATGAAAGTCATGGTATACCTGCCTTCATAGGTGACAAATCGTTGAAGACTGGTAATCATTGGATGGTATTCTTCTTTGATGTAGTTTCTAGGGATCCCTTTCTTCCAGTTAGGATGTTGATGATCTGCCTTCAAGAATTGTTGGCACATATCTTTGTTAATTCCCACACCTTTGAAGTATTTATCTCCTCTTCTAGGCAGTCCCATAACCTCCCTTATGGTTGCTTCATTAATTATCAGTTGTAGATTTCCTATACGTGTCATCTCTCCATCATAACCTTGTATAAATTCCTGAGATATCTTCTCATTCCAGCCTGTAAATTTTTCCAAAAATGGTATCCACCCCAATCTGGCATATTTTTCTTGACATAATTGGTATTCCTCGGTTTCCCTATAAATTTGGAAAATCGGTTTGTGTCTAGTAACGACCATCGTTATAAGTTGAGAAAATGGTTGGGCTTTAGCACAAGGGTTTAGTTAATTGATGAAGGTTTTGGTACTGGAAAGGAGCAAGCTTGGAACTGGAGAAAAGTTCATGACAAGGAGAAATATGGTGATGGTGTTGTGAATGGTAAGTTTAAGTGAGGGTGCTTGCAAGGAAAAATTATGACCAAATGAGGCTTATCTGGATGGCTTCGCCACCAGATAAGCCATTTCATATCTACCCGTTACTGTAATGATGAGGATAAGCCGTCGGGTATCAGGGAATCATTTTAGAATAGGTGATTGGACTTTCAGGGGGTGAAATTATTGTTGGATCATGGTTCATGATATACGATGGGTTCGTGAATTATTTAAGGATGAAATATATTCCTGTCTTATCATTACTATGCATGCTTCATATTTTGATATGATTTTTGCCTTTAACCATGTTCAAGAGCTATGAGAGGATTAATTAGGTTTAGGCATATAGGTATGAGGGATAGGCACATGGGTTTAATACTAAGGTCGTAATATCTAGTATAGATTTTCATATTTATTGTAGTTTTATGAGCATAGGAAAATAAATACCATTTTACCTTTGCTTTCACCTTTTTATGATCGATGCCGATAGTATGTGTGATTGCTTGTAAATTGTCAAGATTCATCCTTTTAGAATGAAGCTTCTTGAAAACTTGGTACGGGAATGTCCTGTACTTCTGTTATTATGTGCTTATCTTCTTTGTATATGGTTCTACAGGTGGATTATATGAGTCTGGAAAAGATTTCTAAAGGGGCTCTTTGACCTTCCTCCATGTCGAAGATGTTGTATCTCTGTAGGCAAGAAGATTCAATCAATTTATATCATAATGGATAAAGATGATAAGAGAAAAAGAAACCAATCAAATTTTAGAAGTACATCTTATCACTTATCATATGATCTCATGCCAGAAAAAAATGAAATTGCCCTTATTTTAATGGATTATTGACAGAGGTGGCATTCAACAGTGAAATGGGGGAATACATATATGTTTGCATCTCATGCCAAAAAATGAAATTTCCCTTCTTTTAATGGAGTATTGACAGAGGTAGCATTCAACAGTGAAACAGGGGAATATATATGTTTGCCAGAAGAACAGATCCCACCTAACTTGCTTCAGAGTTTTACTATCATTGGATGTTATAGATAAATTTCATAATATGAGTAGATTAGGCTCCCTAGTTACAGCTCCACTCTTAAGAATTTTCCTTCTTAGATAGTGTAGGCTTTAGATGTCAAACTGGTAAGTTGACTTAGGGTGATTCTCAAATGGACATTTTCTTGGAGAATTATATTGTTGATTCATCTGGAATTTTGTATCTCATGAAAGCCAATAATGACCTTTACTCTTTTTGTTTTAGATGGAAAAAAGTGGATTTTTCAATCAGACAAGTGTAGATGAAATATGTTTCAACTAGAACCCACTGCCAACAAGGTTGTTCAGTACTCCAGTGGGGAAGTTGTGATAATTAGTGAGAGGTGCCTTCCCCACGCAGAATGCCCCATTGCCAACAGGCATGTTCAGTACACTGATGGGCTTTCCTAGTCATACCACAGACCAATACCCATTGCCAGCAGACCTATTCAGTATTCCGGCAAGTTAGTCTCTTAAACCCTTTTTCCATCAAAGGCTTCTTGTCCATAGTCACCTATTTTGGTTTGTATTAAAGAGTGCTTTGCACGGTGACAGGGGAGGCTCGTCTGAAAACCTTTTCACAGGGTGGGATGGTATTGGGTTGGAAGGCATATACTCTTCTTTTGTATGTATTTTCAAGATTTTTCTGAAGGAAAAATAAACTTTTATGCACATTATTTCTTTAGAGTGATCCAGATGTATAATTTTGTCTGACGTTGTCCATAAGAGAATGACCTAAAGTTTCCTTGGGGTACTGGTACATCCTCTTCCATAATTTTTTTGGTAGTGTGCCCATGGTAGAGAGTGTTCATATATTCATATGTTACTCTTTAATAAGATAATCCAATGAGTACTATTGAAATCTAGTTAGGGTGAGACAGTTGCTTATAGGCTAATATTTTTTTTTCCTTTAAATCATGCTGAAATACTGGATAAAGGAAACTTCTAGTCTTTAAAGTGGATTATGGTTCTTTGAGAAATCATAGGTAAAGATTGTGTCCCTCTTTTTAGTTTGTTTTTAAGCAACAAAACCAAAAGAAATTAAAGTTCTTCTCAGCAACATAACCAAAAGAAATTGAAATACTTCTCAGCAACAGAACCAAAAGAAATTCAAATACTTCCCTTTAGTTGTCAACAGAAGGGCTACCATTTGATAATGCTTTTGGCTTCGTGGTTCTGTCTTAAGTGGTTGTTGCATAGATTCATACTTCAGATTAATTGACATAAGATTGTAAAATATGCTTTGTCAATATGTCTTGATAGTACTGTATAAGGATAGACTCTGGTACCGGACTGGTACTGGACCATAACAGGATTTCTGGTACCAAAATAGAATAGAATATTGTTGATGCCTACAACTGATATTTAGCAAATTCATGAAGGATCAAATAGATTATTTAAAATTTGCTTACAAAAAAAAATAAAATTTGCGAAAGTAAAACAAAAGGAGGTAAGAGTCTTTTGTTACCTTCAGCTTATTAACAAAATTTGATCCACACCTATGTACAAAAAGTTTCAAATAAACCAATCAATCAATGTGGGTCAGTAGGAGGATCTCCTTCCTTACTGATCATCTGCATGTCTGAATTTTGTAGTATACTAGTAAGGAATTCTTCTTTTGACAAAGGTTTGTTGTAAATTCGCAACCGATGACCATTCACAAGTAGTGGTGTCTGTTGTTCATCAATTGTCTTTATCCTGATTGAACCATTATCGTAAATAGTGTCGATTTTGTAAGGTCCCATCCAAAGGGTGGTTAACTTACCTTTGAAGTTCTTGAATCTGTTGTCATACAATAGGGCCCAATCTCCTTGTTGAAATTTTTTCTTTTTGAGATACTTGTCATGCCATTTTGTTCTCTATTCTTGAATGAGGGTATTCCTTTGAAGTGCTTCCTGCCTGGTTTCATCCAACTCATTAAGATGCAAGAGTATTTGTTGTTGGGATTCATCCAAGTTCATGCCAACTTGTACTGCAGTCCTAAAGGTTTTGATCTGAAATTCTATGGGGAGAAGCACCTTCTCCCATACACTAATTCATAGGGTGTATGTCCTGTTGTATTCCTCCAGGGGATTCTATAAGCCCATAAGGCTTCTAATAATCTGTCAGCCCAATCCTTATGGTGCAGCTGTATTGTTTTGGTAAGAATGGACTCAATAACTTTGTTGGTGGATTCTACTTGTCCATTTGCTTGTGGATGATAGGGTGTAGATTTCTTGTGTTTGATTTGGTACTATTTTGTAACAACTTTGACTAGATGAGAGGTAAATTGAGTTCCTTGATCAGTCACAATTTCTTGTGGTACACAAAATCTAGTAAAGATATCATTAAAAAGGAAATCTACCACTAATTGTTCATTGGCAACCGGTAAAGCCTTTGCTTCAATCCATTTAGTCACATAGTCAGTGCATACAAGTATATACTTTTTATTTTTAGATGCAGGGTTAATGGGCCCTATAAAATCTAATGCCCATTTCTCAAATGGTTCAATGACTACTTGAGCTTGAAGTGGCATTTGGTCTCGTGTAGTAGGCTTACCCATTCGTTGACATTCATCGCAATTGGATACATAGGTTTTAGCATCTCTGAAAATATGAGGCCAGTAGTAACCTGATTGCAAAATTTTGTAAGAAGTCCTTTTGTCTGCGAAGTGTCCTCCACAAGGGCCATCATGGCAGGCTTGTAAAATATCATGAATTTCATCTTCCCTTACACATCTCCTGATCACCAAATCGGGTCATGTTTTGTAGAGGCAATCATCATGCCACATGTAATTTCCACTTAGTTGAATTACGTTCTATTTTTCTCTAGGAGACAATTTCTAAGGCATCTTCTCTGTCACAAGATAGTTAGCGACATCTACATATCATGGAGTGAATGTAGAAATAGTAAATAAATTTTCATCGGGAAAGGTATCTTCTACTGGTGCATTATCTCCCAGATGAATCATTCTAGATAAGAAATCAGCCACAAGATTATCTTTACTAGGTCTATCAATAATGTTGATATTAAACTCTTGTAATAATAAAATCCATCTTGTAACTCTAGGATTTGTTATAGGTTTGTTCATTAAGAATCAGATGGTTGAATGATCAGTGTGTACAAAATATTGATATCCAGTAATATAGTGTCTAAATTTATTGATAGCATGGACTACAACTAGCAATTTCTTTTTTGTGACCGTATAATTAACTTCAGCTGGAGACAGATTTTTACTGACAAAGTAAATAGCATAGGGAATTTGATTTAATCTTTGTCCAAGGACTGCCCCAAGGGTTGTGTCTAAGGCATCGGCACAGATATGAAAAGGAAGGGACCAATTTGGTCCTCTTAATACAGGGGTAGTTGACAATTTCTGTTTTAGAATTTCAAAAGATATTTGGCATTCATCATCCCACTTAAATTCAGCTTCTTTGGATAATAATTTAAATAAAGGGGTAGTTAGGCTTGTAAAATTTGGAATGAATCTTCTATAGTAGCCATCATGTCCTAAAAATATGCGGACTTCCTTTTGTGAGGAAGATATTCTGATTTGTGTGATGATATAAATCTTTGCTGGATCAACTCTCATGCTAGAACGGGAAATGTGATGTCCCAAAACAATACCTTCAGTGAGAATCATTTTTTATTTTTCATTACTTAAGGAAAGGTTAGTTTCCTTACACCTAATCAAGGATTTTTCTAAACTAGCTAACGCTTCCTGGAAGTCTTTTCCATGGATTGTAAAGTCATCCATGTAGACTTCCACACAATCATTGGTCAAGTCAGAGAAAATGGCTAGGACAACTCTTTGAAAAGTGGTTGGGGCATTGCAAAGTCTAAAAGGGAGCACCCTATAAGCATATGTGCCCCAAGGGCAGGTGAAAGTGGTCTTTTCTTGGTCTTCATGTGCTATTTGTATCTGGTTGTAACCACTAAACCCATCCAAGAACGAAAAATAATTCTTTCTGGACAGGGTATCTGGCACCTAATCAATAAATGGTAAGGGAAAGTAATCCCTATGGGTGGATTTTTTTAACTCCCAGAAGTCTACACATATCCTCCACTTACCATTTTTCTTGGGAACTATGACAAGTGGAGATACCCATTGACTATCTGAAATGGGGTATATGATATTGGCTCGGAGGAGTTTTTGCAATTCCTCTTTTACAATATCTTTAAGGGTTGGATTCATCCTTCACTGAGGTTGTCTGACTGGTCTGATTTGGTAATTAGTGTAGATATTATGTGTGCATGTGTCAGGGTGAATTCCTTTCATGTCTGCATAATCCCATGCAAAGGCATCAAATTGTCTTTGAAGCATTTCAATTACTTGTCTCTTTTGTTCTGATTCCAAACTAGAGTTGATATACAAAGGTTTTTCTGGGATAATATCAACAAGTTAAGTAGTTTCTTCCTTATCTGAGGAGGTTGTGATAAAGTGTATAATTGAGTGATATCAGGGCGCCAAGTTTGTTGAAATTTGGAACTAAAAATATTTGACAATTCTGCAAAAGACCTCGGGTATTCAATGCAATTTGTGTCAGCCAAAAATAAGCTTAAGACTTGTTCATCTGATTGTTCTTGTATTCATTTTACCTGTTCAAGTGTTAACAAAGTTCTGACGAAATCTTCCTCTCCATAAGGGTTTTCTAACCAAATAGGTATTTCTTGTGTCGGTTGGGAAGGAGGGAAGAGAACAAGTTTTTGGCTATGTGTGCCATTGGATATAGTCATCTCACCAGATCGACAGCTGATAAAGGCATCTGCTATGGCCAGCCAAGGGTGGCCAAGAACCACAGGGTGTCCTGGTTTGGAGGATGATTTAGAATAGATGACTAAAAAGTCTACTGGGTATTCCCAAGAAGCTAGGGTGACTGTGACATCATCTAGACTTCCTGCAGGGCTAACAACTGACTTATCTGCCAACTCGATCATGGTTTGGGTGGGTCTAAGATGATTGATTTGGATCTTCTGCATAGTTTCAAAAGGAATTACATTAATAGTTTCACCCAAATCAATGAGTGTATTTGGTAGAGAAATTCCATTAATTTCAATAGTGACAACTGGGTTTCCAGGATCATTTTATTTGTATGGCATTTCATCAATGAATTTGGATAATTATCCCACTACTTGAACAAGAGGAGGTTCCTTCTTCTTCCTTCCTGGTTTCTTAATGAAAAGATCCCTTATAATTTTGGGGTAAATAGGGATATCCTTAATGTACTTATATGTCTAATAAAATGCACTCATTAATTATCAATCCAGGATTCGTAATCAACAAAGTTACAAGACACTAGTAAGAAAGGTAATTCCTAATGTCACAAGTATAGATTCAAACTAGATTATGTATGTTGGAAACAAATCAAAATGGTAAACTGCAATGCACTTTGGTTGTCTTTCATAGAGAGGCTATCTATTCCATTATGGCACATGTAAGTATGAGATGGAATTGGTTTGATAGAACAACTCTGATGTCTAACCCAGAAAACTAACTATGCAATTCACACTTTCTGAAAGGAAATCACACATCAATCAACATAGCATGGGTAGTTCAATAGTCCATAGGTTGGTTCTGTTGCAGTTCACAATGAACTTCACTAGTTATTATCCAAGCAGTGTTGACTATTGTTGCCAACAGCTATGATCACTCAAGGAAATCAAACTCATGAGAACAGAAATAGAGCATATGCAAAAACAGAGTAATTAAAGATCTCTAAGAAATTATAGAATGGAAATCTTAATCTAAGATACACTGCTATCATCTAATAGAGTTAAAGCTTTATATAATTCAATGTTTATACTATTGAAAACAAACACTAATGCTAATCTACGAAGAGGCTGACCTTTGTTGGGTGGTGGGCCCTTGCTGCTTCAATAGCTCAGTTGTTGAAGTCTATAGGAAGCTTGCTTTTAATACACAAATTACTCTCACTCACACTTCAAAACATAAAATCAAAACTCTCTTTAACCACTCAACTCATTCTTAATCATAGATAATCAGAATATGGAGATAAAATGACATTCCATTAATATTCACTCAGAAATATGTTCTGTACTATCATACACTTCTTACATATTGGTGATATGCTAAATCTCCTACTCTTCTACCATCCTTGCCATGGCTATTTAACAGCCTGAATCATGAAACACAAGGAGGCGAAGTGATTTGCAAATAAATCAGTTGTTAAGTTTAATCATTCAATTACATCTTTAGCTTCATCCTCATGACATGAAGTGCATGAGGATGAGGCAATCAAAAAAATATCCTTATCATAGCAAATAGGCGTGCACCAATTGGCTTAGGAGATATTTGGCACTTAACTTAGTGCATTAGGCTCTTCCATGTTAGTACCATATCGTAACAGGTAGATGATATCGGATCATGACAGAGCGCAAAAGGTGGTACCGGATCATGACAGAGCATGGTCGTTGGTACCAGATCATAACAGTGCATGTTGTTGGTATTGGATCATAACAGGGCATGTTCGTTGGTACCAGATCACAACAGGTAAGATTTAGTACCAAACGCGTTTGGTACCAGATCAGATAGTAGCAGTCTTGGTGCACAGGTATCGGATCATGACAGATATGGTACAGGAACGCTAGAAATCTTGACGCAGGCACGCCTTCTAGGGCACGTCCTCTCACAGGACCTTCCTCCTTCCTCGGCCCAAAGAACTGTGAAATTCTTCTATTTCCCTATCGGGAAATCTTCCTCCCACAGGAAACTCTTCTCGAAATCCCCCTTTTCTCTATCGGGGTTTTGACACCCGCGATGCTCTGGCAACATGGACCACCGATCCCCAATATCTTATGCACCCCCTTGTTTCCTCATCCCGCTTGGATAAGCCTTTAGTCCACGTGATCGACTCTTATATGACCCAGCAATAAACCTCCATCGAGATATCAGGGTTTATGATGTCTAAATACCCATGTCCCCAAGACTCGCGATTCCCCAAATCGCGATGCACCTATTTTCATGATAGCACTCCGGCTATAGACTTCGTGCCATATGACTGCTAACCTGTGACCACGGCCTCAACCCATCGGGGCTACGGGAATTCTAATGTTACGAAACACTTACTTGTGGGTTGTCGATTCTCCGTCAAGCTGGCACCTGTCTCCACTACGACTCCTCCTTCTTCCTGCTGTGCTGACAGTTGTTCCCCACTGATCGGGGTTTCCTCGATCGCGATTTCCAAGTGCACGAATCACTTGTCACCGGGATCCCCGATTTTCTGATGGATTCCAATCACCGATGGGCTTACTCCCTGTCGGGACTCTCCCCGATGGCGCAGATCTATGTCACACGTCCTCTAATATGAATGGTCCCGATTTCCTTCGGGGTTTGGGACTCGAAAGGTCTCAAGCTCCTTGTCCTCAGGAACTCTAATATACCAATTCTTGACTCTCTTCCAGGTTTCTGACATGCGTCCCAGATGATGGATGGTTCAGATCAATTCTCGGGGTCCACTACTTTACAAAGCTAGGAACCTTCACTTACCTGAACTCTGATGGCTAAAATCCCAATCTAGTGATCACGCGCCACTTGTCCTCCTTGAGATCCTATGGCTGTCTGTTCCGGGGTTTTCCTGGTCACGGATCTTTGACTCCGAGAGTTCCAGAATGCCGATGAACTTTCGACTCCTTTCCACCTATCCCCAACAGATGGACGACCCAGATCTTTATGGGGTTTCGGGGTTTCTATTGTTGAGAAACACTCGACCACAGGATTCCCGATCCTTCACATCCCAATGGGAACTCCCGTGTTACTTCTGTCAGATCCAACGGCTGACGAGTAACCGGTCCACGATCCAACGGTCCATGAACCCTGGAGCTTGCACTCCCGGTGCGACTGTAACCTATTCACTTCTTCAATAGATCCAACGGCTAACGGGATCCTATCGATCTCCTCTATGAGATCCTGACCGTCCATTTCCTTCTTGGCTATCTGCTGATCCTCTTGCACATAACCTTGCAGCAACTATTCAACCTCTTTATGCACAGATCCTCAGTACTTATCCTCAACAGATTTGAAAGCCTTATCCCTCTTGAGCTTCCTCACGCTTCCAACCTCAAAGAGGTTCTCTACACGCACTCCTTATGGCAGTTCTCGAACACTTCTAAGTGTTGAGATCTTTTGAATCTGCGCACACCTGCGGCAGTAGTCCTTCAATACTTCACTCAGTTTCACGATTGAGACTCTCCTTAGCCTGCGCACCCCTTACACAGCTTTAGCAACCCACTTTCACTTCTGGGTAAATGAGAACAAGAGTTTAACTCCTCTAGCCTTCTATCAACGCACTCCTTGCGGACAACTTCAACTGCACTCCTTGCAGGAATCCTTGCTCAAAAGGAGAAACAATTGTAATTCACTCACTCCCTCTCATATTTCAATGAAATCATACACACATCATAACAACAAATGCATAACAGGAAGTAATTCTCATAAGTAGATCATTCAACACACACACACAGAGAATAACACAACAGCCATGAATCTGAATCAACTTCTTCTATTAATTCAAAATCTATACATGGATGTTCTTCTACAGTTCTATGTTATTCTCCTTTGCTCTAGATTCTCCTTTTTCTTGTTAATGTTACAATGATACAATGAGGGTGTCTATATCCCGTTTCCCCCTTTCTTCTAGAACTGTCTAATCTAAATATTCAATTCTACCTACTTACATTTACTACTTATAAATACCTCTGTCTATCTCAGACGAGAGCATATGGCTCGAGGTCTAATTATATTTTATCAAAGTGCCTTCAATAAATGATCTCATTTATGTTTGCACATCAACTTCAAGGGAAAATTCAAAAACTTGCGATGTACGTCTTCCAGCTGTCTTATGCTTCCACGTTGGTTTTGCTTGTCGTGAGGGATGATCCTGCATTATACTCCCTCGCTTGAAAATTTGCATGGGCTCCTATCCATGAGCTCCTGCACAGTATGTCCATGATTCAAAAAAATTTCTTCAGTCTCCCAGCTGGCATATTCCATTAGATGTCCCTTCCATTTGACTAAATACTCAAAATATTCTTTCCTTCGGGTTTTCTTACCCACTCGTTTATTCAGTATCTGCTCCATCTGTGGATTTTCTACAACTGGCATTTGCTTCTGCCACTGGACCTCTGGTTGATCATCACTTTCTGCTCCTGCTTCATCATCTTTATATGGATATAAGTCCGAAACATTAAATATCGGAGATATTCCAATGTCCTCTGGTAACTCAATCTCATAAGCATTTTCTCCCATCTTCTTCAAGACCTTGCATGGTCCGATTTTATTCATTTTCAGTTTGTTGTATGTTCCTTTTGGGAACCTTTATTTCCTTAAATGTGCCAGAACTAGATCGCCAACTTCAAATTGAAGTTGTCTTCGATGTTGATCTTCTCTGCGCTTGTACTCTTGACTTGACTTCAATAGTATCTCCTTCACCTGGTTGTGAAGTTCCTTCATCGCTTCAGCGAATTCTCCTATGCTAGCACTGCTAGTATGACTCTGTTCTGAATCCCTTAGTTCAGAAACTCCTCTTGGCTGCCTCCCATAGACAATCTAGAATGGACTTTTTCCTGTGCTCCGATTTACTGAGTCATTGTAAGCAAACTCTGACTGTGGCAATATATTGTCCCAATTGCTATGGTGCTCCATTACCAAGCTTCTCAGCAATTCTCCTAGACTCCTGTTCACATCTTCCATTTGCCCATTTGTCTGTAGATGATAAGCAGAACTAAACACTAAGTTAGTTCCCAGCTTCTTCCACAATGTCTTCCAGAAATTCCCTATGAATTTTGTGTCTCTGTCCGAAACTATGCTTTTCGACAATCCATGAAGTCGAACAATCTCCTTGAAAAACAAATTTGCGATGTGAGTTGCATCGTTGGTCTTCTAGCATGGAATAAAATGTGCCATCTTAGAAAATCTGTCCACTACCATAAAGATCGAATCAACACCTCTTTGTGTCCTTCGTAATCCCAACATGAAATCCATGCTAATTTCGTCCCACGGCTTCTCAGGTATGGGAAATGGCTGATAAAAACCCGCATTCTGCTTTCTGCCCTTCGAGTGCTGGAAAATCCTGCAAGTGTCCACGGCCTCTTGACCTCTGCTCGCATCCCTAGCCAAAAGTATGAATCGCTCAGTCTTGCAAATGTTTTGTCGTCACCGAAGTGTCCTACTAAGCCTCCATTGTGTTTCTCCTTTAACAGATTCTCCCTCATGGAGCAATTTGGAATACACAATTTGTTGCCTCTGAACAACAATTTTTCTTGGACCATATAGTCTATCCAAGGGCTTTTGTCTCTGAGAACTGGATTCTCAGCTGCTTCATATGCTTCTGCAAAATCCGGATCATCTGCATACATGTCCCTTATATCGTCAAAGCCTAACGTCCTTACTTTGAATTCCTGTAACAACAAAATTTTCCTGCTCAAAGCATCATCTACTTTGTTAGTAGTACCAGAAATATGCTTTATTACAAAAGTGAAATTTTGCATGTATTCAACCCACTTAGCATGCCTCTGATTCAACTTTTCTTGTTGAGTCACAAACTGTAATGCATGGTTATCACTATATAAAATAAATTCCTTTGGAATCAAATAGTGCCTCCATTTTTTCAATGCCTAGATGATGGCATAGAATTATTTATCATATGTGGAGTACTTTTATTTTGCTTCATTTAGCTTCTCGTTGAAATATGCAATCGGTCTGTCCTCCTGGCTCAAGACCGCTCCAATAGCAAACCCGCTTGCATCACATTTCACCTGAAATGTCCTTTGAAAATCTGGCAACACCAGAATTGGTTGCTCTGTAATCTTTTGTTTCAACAAACTGAAACTCTTCTCAGCCTCTTCCATCCATTGAAAAGATTTATGTCTTTTCTTTACTGTATCCATCATTTCTGCACTAATCCCACTGAAATTTCTGATGAACTTCCAGTAGAAACTAGCCAAACCATGAAAACTTCTCACCTCGTACATGTTCCTTGGTGATGGCCAATTCTTGATTACCTCCACCTTATCTAGATCCATCCTCAACTCATTTGCATAAATAAAAAAAACAAAATAAATGAGTTATGTCTTCATGAATGAGGACTTCTTCATATTTATCAACAGCTTCTCTTGCTCTAATTTCTTCATCACAATAGCCAAATTCTTCAAGTGTTCAGCCTTTGTCTTGATGAAAACCAATATGTCATCCAGATACACGATGAAAAATCTCCCAATGAACTCCTTCAGGACTTCATTCATTAACCTCATAAAGGTACTCGGTGCATTCGTCAAGCCAAAGGGCATGACAAGCCATTTGTACAAACCTTCGTTTGTCTTGAACATTGTTTTCCATTCGTCACCTTCTCTCAAATGAATCTGATGATATCCACTCTTCAAATCTATATTTGAAAAAAAAAAATCCTCGCTTAAGCAATCCATCAGATCATCCATCCTTGGCAATGGGAATCTATACCTAATAGTTATCTTGTTGATGTTTCTCGAATCAGTGCACATCCTCCAGCCTACGTCTTTCTTTAGACTGAGTACTGTTGGAACAGCACACAGACTCAAGCTTTCCCTAACCAAGCCTTTGTCCAACAAATCCTGGACCTGTCTTTTAACTTCTTCATTCTCTTGTGGCGTCAATCTATACGCAGATTTGTTTGGAAAACTAGCTCCTGGTATGAGGTTTATCTGATGACTCACACTCCTCATTGGTGGCAATGAACGAGGTAGTTCGTCCACTGCAATATCAACAAACTCTTCTAGCAATTCCTGAACTTCTTCTGGCAAATCATCCACCTTTGTGCTAGTCAAAATAATTTTCGTCTTTATGACCACAAATAATTGTGGATCCTCCTTCTTCTTAACTTCCATAAGAAGCTCCTTCCCACTCATGAGAAGTACCCTATTGCTTACTTCCGATTTCGCTTCTTTATCCTCAATCGGATACAATGTGTGGTTTCTCCCATTCTTTTCCAGGGTATATGTATTCATTCTCCCATCATGAATCACATTTTTGTCATATTGCCATGGCCTTCGCAGCAATAAATGACAAACATCCATTGGAGTAACATCACATAAAATCTTGTCATTATATATTCCTATTTTAATGTCAACTAAGCACTGTTTGGTGACATTTACCTGGTGTTCCTTCTGTAGCCATGAAACTTTGTATGGGCTTGGATGATCAGTTGTCTCCAGCTCCAGCTTTTCAACCATCTCAGTTGAAACAATATTATCTGTGCTTCCACTGTCCACAATGACTTTGCACACTCTATCCTTAGTCTTGCAAGCAGTCCTAAAAAGATTGTTCCTCTGCACTAGATTTTCCACCTCCTTTTCTGGCATCAAAAGGACTTTCTGCATCACCATCAACCTTCCGCATTCAGCGTATTCTGCCCCAGTATCTCACCTCTGAGCCTCGGTGATGTGAGTCTCCCCAGTTTCTTTCTTTTTCTCTGGACACTCAAATGACCTGTGCCCATTCTTTCCACATGTGAAGCATGTAATTACTCCATCTCTTCCTCTTCCTCTACCTCTGGTACGAGGAAATCTACTATTATCAGCATATCCTCCTCTCTTCTCAGTATGTTGTTCTCTTTTCTCAGCATATGGCCTTCTTCATGAGGTTCCACCTCTTTCTGTCTGAGTCTGAGGTTTCTTCCAGTCATCCTTGGGCTTCTGGTATTTATCTTGGGCATCTGATTTGCCTTTGGGATGACTCCTGCCTCTGCCCCTCTGACTTTGTTTACGGCTCAACTTCTCCTTAGCTTTCATATCTAATTGGTAAGCATCCTCCACCGTTCGGATGGTCGCCAAATTTAGTTCATCTTGAATTTCATACCCCAGGCCATTCATGTACCTGGCCACCTTTTCGTCATTGCTTTCGCGATGACCTGCCCTGATGTTCAACCTGTAAAATTACTCAGTATATTCTTTCACTGTCATCATCTTTTGTCTCAGGTTCTGCATCCTCATGAACAGAGAAATATGATAATCCCTGGGAATGAATTTTACCTTCATCTTTGCAATCATCCTGTCCCAGCTCTTAATCTTCTGCTTTCCTTGGCAACGTCTTTCAGCTTGCAGCTCATCCCACCATAATACTGTGTGTCCCTTCAATCTTGTGACAGCATGTCTGACCTTCTTATCATCTTCGATATCTTCATAATTGAAGTAAGTATCAAGAGCTCCAATCCAGTCTAGCAGCTCTTCTGCATCCAGACTCCCTTCATAAGCTGGAATTTCCATATTTGTTCTCAAACTCATACGAGCGATAGCCTTAATTAAACGCTCATTGGTTGCATCTTCTACTGGGATTTCTTCTTCCTCATGTCCAGCATCACCTTCATCCTCGGATTCACTAATATCTCCGGCATCAGCCCTTTGCCTTTCTCTTATCTCCATGTCCTCCATTCTGGCACGAAGATTTTGCATTCCTCTCTCCACGTCTGGATTCTGTACTTGCCTACCTCTTTCTCTAGACAATTCCCTTTCCTCCTCTGGGTCGGGTGATCGTCTACCTCTTCTTCTTGGCGGCATGGTGAATTATCCTTTTCCTCTTCTATAGAAAGCAAAGAAACTTTTCTACGCTCTGATACCACTTGATGCAGGCACATCTTCCAGGGAACATTCTCTCACAGGACCTTCCTCCTTCCTCGGCCCGAAGAACTGTGAAATTCTTCTATTTCCCTATCGGTAAATCTTCCTCCCACAAGAAACTCTTCTCGAAATCCCCCTTTGCTCTATCAAGGTTTCCTCTATCGAGGTTTTGACACCCACGATGCTCTGGCAACTTGGAACGTCGATCCCCGATCTCCAATGTGCCCCCTTGTTGCCTCAGCCCTCTTGGCTAAGCCTTTAGTCCACGTGACCGACTCTTATATGACCCGACAATAAACCTCCGTTGGGATATTGGGGTTTATGATGTCGAAATACCCATGTCCCCAAGACTCGCGATTCCCCAAATCACGATGCGCCTATTTTCACGATAGCACTTTGGCTATAGACTTCGCACCATATGACTGCTAACCTGTGACCACGGCCTCAACCTGTCGGGGCTATGGGAATTATAATGTTACGAAACACTTACCCATGGGTCATCGATTCTCTGTCAGGCTGGCACTTGTCTCCACTACGACTCCTCCTTCTTCCTGCTGTGCTGACAGTTGTTCCCCACTGATCGGGGTTTCCTCAATCGTGATTTCCAAGTGCACGAATCACTTATCACCAGGATCCCTGATTTTTCAATGGACTCCAATTACCGATGGGCTTACTCCCTGTCGGGACTCTCCCCGATGGCGCAGATCTCTACCATGCGTCCTCTAATATGAACGGTACCGATTTCCTCTGGGGTTTGGGACTCGAAAGGTCTCAAGCTCCTTGTCCTCAGGAACTCCGATATACTGATTCCCGACTCTCTTCCAGGTTTCTGACATGCGTCCCAGATGATGGACGGTTCAGATCAATTCTCTGGGTATGCTACTTTACAAAGCTAGGAACCTTCACTTACTTGAACTTTGATGGCCAAAATCCCGATCTAGTGATCGCGCGCCACGTGTCCTCCTTGAGATCCTACGGCTGTACTCCCTCCACCATTCCGAGTTTTTCCTGGTCACGGATATTTGACTCCGGGAGTTCTGGAATGCCGATGAACTTTCAACTCCTTGCCACCTGTCCCCAACAGATGGACGGCCCAGATATTTCCGGGGTTTCGGGGTTTCTATTGTTGAGAAACACTTGACCACGGAATTCCCGATCCTTCACATCCCGATGGGAACTCCCGTGCTACTTATGTCAGATCCAACGGCTGACGGGTAACTGGTCCACGAACCCTGGAGCTTGCACTCCCGGTGCGACTCTAACCTCTTCACTTCTTCAATAGATCCAATGGCTGACGGGACCCTATCGATCTACTCTACGAGATCCTGACCGTCCACTTCCTTCTTGGCTATCTACTGATCCTCCTACACGTAACCTTGCAGCAGCTATTCAACCTATTTATGCACAAATCCTCGGTACTTATCCTTAATGGATTTGAAAGCCTTATCCCTCCTGAGCTTCCTCATGCTTCCAACCTCAAAGAGGTTCTCTGTACGCACTCCTTGTGGCAGTTCTCGAACACTTCTAAGTGTTGAGATCTTTTGACTCCGTGCACACCTGCGACAGTAGTCCTTCAATACTTCACTCAGTTTCACGACTGAGACTCTCCTTATCCTGTACACCCCTTGCACGGCTTTAGCAACCCACTTTCACTTCTGGGTGAATGAGAACAAGAGTTTAACTCCTCGAGCCTTCTGTCAATGCACTCCTTGCAGGAATCCTTGCTCAAAAGGAGAAACAATTGTAATTCACTCACTCCCTCTCATATTTCAATGAAATCATACACACATCATAACAAAAAATGCATAACAGGAAGTAATTCTCATAAGTAGAGCATTCAACACACACACATAGAGAATAACACAACATCCATGAATCTGAATCAACTTCTTCTATTAATTCAAAATCTATACATGGATGTTCTTCTACAGTTCTCTGTTATTCTCCTCTGCTCTAGATTCTCCTTTTTCCTGTTAATGTTACAATGATACAATGAGGGTGTCTATATCCCGTTTCCCCCTTTCTTCTAGAACTATCTAATCTAAATATTCAATTCTACCTACTTACATTTACTACTTATAAATTCCTCTGTCTATCTTAGACGAGAGCGTATGGCTCGAGGTCTGATTATATTTTATCAAAGCGCCTTCAATAAATGATCCCATTTATGTTTGTGCATCAACTTCAAGGGAAAATTCAAAAACTTGCGTTGTACGTCTTCCAACTGTCTTCCGCTTCCACGTTGGTTTTGCTTGTCGTGAGGGATGCTCCTGCATCACATCTAGGGGTCAAAGATTCACATATGACAAATCAAGCATTAGTACATGAAATATTTAATTCCTTAACTCAATAAACCACAAAATACATGAATTAACCATACTTTACCTTATGACCTTATTACTGGAAATTGGTAGCGTTCTTGTCATTCACTCAAGCTTTAGGTAGGCCCAAAAAGGTATAGGTGAAGAGTAAAATAGGTTAATGAGAATGTCAATTTTAGGTCTCAACAATGCCCTTTTAGTCTGGTGACTACCTGCTTCAAATTATTTTCCTCATCGACATCTTCATAGTCGAAGTGTTTGTCCATGGACCTTATCCAGTCCAACAATTCTTCAACATCTAGATTTCCCTCATACATGGGGACCTCTATATTAGCTCTACCTTCCAATCTGGAAACTGCTCTCAACAAGCATTCTTCTGCAGCATCCTCTCCTGCAGCTTCTTCAACCTCAACCTCTTCACTTTCCGCATCACTGACATCCCCAATGCCAGGTGCTCTTCTCTTTGCTGCTTCCATTGCTTCCATTCAGGCACAAAGCTCTCGCATCTCCCTTTCTACAGCATGGTTGGCTAAAGGCAGATCTCGTCTTCTTGGTGGCATTGTGTTGACTGTCTGTCACACATAGAGTACAGCTCTGAGTTTTTTGTCTCCTTCTTTTTCCTCCTTCACCTGAAATATACAGACGAAAAATGTGCTCTGATACCACCTAATGTAGACCCCCTATCCCTCCTAAGGGTTGCGCGACCTCCCAGTCAAGATCTTCTGATTTTGGAGCCGAGATGGATCTGCTGGTTCCGAACTAGATCCCTTCGGACAATTACACAGGTCCCTTATGAATGCTCAGTTACCTTTTTCGTTCGCAAAGCGTGCACCCCCACAACGCATGACCAAGGGATGTGACCAGGTGACAAGCCGAAAAGGCACTTATCGGGGACTGGGACTTTGTGATTCAAGTGTCCTGTCTTCTAGTCTCTCAAACCCTCGATAGCCGAAATGTCAAATTGGTTTGCGCTCTCTCCTTCGAGATTTCACGTTTCGCGAAATTTGGATGCAAGGGATATCCTTGCTCCTTAAAACCTCTGGTCACCGAAAAGATAAAATGACCCAGCAAATATTCCTTTTAGGGATTTTTCATTCCATAAAATCAAGATAAAAGGGGATGTATCTCCTCCTTGGAGTCCCCGGTTTCCTAAAAGCGAAATGTCAAAATACCCTGGTGCCCGATCGAAGGCCCACGACAATACCTGCGATCGACGGTCCTGGTCAATTCGCGATTTCACAATTTCATGATTTGGGATCCTGAAAGACAAGATTCCCTGTCTTTTCAACTCATGGTCCCCGAAATTCTAAAATAAACGTCAAGAAACTCTAACCGCTAACCTCCTCACAGCTCCACCTGATCCAACGACATGTGGGGTTTCGGTGTTCCTCATCGGGGATTCTCCCCCATCTGTTTGATTCTCCGAATTCTCCTCCTAGATATATGCAGGGTTAAAGCCTGCTCTCCTCCCTTCAATCAGACAGTCTGTGGGGATTTCCACCGCGTTTCGACGCTCGACGACATTCTTCCTCCTAAGCCTTTACTTGATTTTGACTTAGAATATTTTCTAAGTCTGCGAAGGCTCGTTCTTCACTCCTCCCAGGGAATGGGTTCCTAGATCCTGATAACACTTCTTAAGTGTTATCCCTCCTTAACTTTGTCTAGTTCAGACTCCAACTCCCATGCACTCCTTGGATCTGAGGGAGTTCGATAGCTCAGATCCACGACATTTTCTCTCTGGGTCGATGCACACCTTGAAGAGATCTTAATGAAGAGAAAACAATTCCACATCCTATCTCTCTGGCTTGATGCACAACTTTAGATCTCCTAACAAAGCAAAATGATTAAAACTGGGAACAACTCAGTTCCATTCACTTGTTTACAAAACATAAAATAACAGGAAAACACACACAGTCCAAGCTCAACACATTTGGATCAATTTCCCATTATGTTTTATTCATCAGCACCCACTGGCTACTAAATACATACAAAATATAGTAGCTTCAAAAAATAAGATCTTCTACTCACTCCCAGTTCTCTTACAGATGACTTCTCTATATTATAGCCATCCCCTCTGCCGCTAACTGGGCTTACAAACTTTTTCATAACTCAAAATGTTCCTAGGGTTTTTTTCTGCTACTTGCCTACTCTAAACCTTATCCTACGCTATCTTAGTCTAGTCGCATTCTAGAGCTGAAGTGGAAACTCCTGCTTTGTTTACAATTTCAAAAACTTGCTTCACAAGGTAAAATTCAGCACCGGTTCAAGCATTCCTCAAAAAGTGAATTCTAGTGTTGAGTGGAGGGGGATCCCGAAATCCGTTGTAGCCGCCTAGGTTGAAGTTCTGGAAGAACTCGCACGTGTTGAATGTTCCTGCCTCTATGCACTTGACACGATGCTCCTGTATCATACTCCCCTTGACAAAAATTCATGGGCTCCTGTCCATGAGATCCTCTACTAATTTTCACTGCTTCTGGATAGCATCTTCATTTTCCCAACTGACATCTTTGATTGGGTGTCCCTTCCATTTGACCATATACTCAAAATAATTCTTCCTACTAGTCTTCTTTCCAATCCTCTGATCAACAACTTTCTCCATCTGCGACTTTTCTGCTACAGGCATCTATTTCTCCCACTGAATCTTTCCTTGATCTTATGACCCTTCTGTGTCATATTTCCTGTAAGGATACAGGTATGAAACGTTGAATATGGGTGAAATTCCCACACCATCTGACAGTTTGATATCATAGGTGTTTGCATTGAATTTCCTTAACATCTTATAGGGTCCTATTTTCTTCATCTTCAATTTGTTATATGTTCCCCTAGGGAACCTTCCCTTCCTGAGATGTGCTAAAACCTTATCTCCCACTTCAAATTGAAGTTCCCTGCAATGTTGATCAGCTATGTGTTTGTATTTTTGATTAGAAATCTGTAATTGTTCTTTGATTCGACCATGAAGTCTTTGCATCTCAGCAGCAAAATCCTCTGCTCCAGCGCTTCTGATCTCTCCCTGTTCCAAGTCCCTTAACTCAGACACTCCCTTGGGTTTCATTCCATAGAGTATTTGGAACGAGCTTCTTCTAGTGCTTCTGTTTGGTGAGTCATTGTATGAAAATTCTTCTTGTGGAAGAATCTGATCCCCCTGGTTATGGTGTTCAATGACCAAACTTCTCAATAAGTTTCCCAAACTTTTGTTTACTACCTCAGTCTGCCCATTTTTTTAGGGTGATAAGTTGATATGAAGGATATATCTGTCAACATGTTCTTCCACAACGTCCTCCAAAAGTGACCAACAAATTTTGTGTCCTTGTCTGAGAAAATGCTTCTGGGTAGGCCGTGAAGTCTCACAACTTCTATGAAAAACATATTTGCAACATGTGTTGCATCACTGGTCTTCTGGCATTGGATGAAATGTGCCATCTTTGAGAACCTATCCACCGCCACAAATATGGAATCGACTCCCCTTTGTGTTCTTGGCAATCCCAACACGAAATCCATGCTTATTGCATCCCAAGGCCTCTCTGGTATTGGCAATGGTTGATACAATCCAGTTTTATGTCTTTTCCCCTTTGCATGTTGGCAGATTCTACATCTGTTCACCAACATTATCACATCTGTCCTCATACCTGGACAATAGTATGAGCTGCTCAACCATGCAAATGTTTTATCATGGACGAAATGTCCAGCCAATCCTCCACTATGCTTCTCCTTCAGAAGATTGTCCCTCATCGAGCATCTTGGTATGCACAATTGATTTCCTCTGAACAACAATCCTTCCTAAACCATGTACTTTGTCCACTAAATTTTTTCTCTTAGCACAGGGTTTGTACATGATTTGTAGGCCTCCTTGAAATTTGTATCATCACAATACATATCCTTAAGGTGTTCAAACCCCAAAGTCTTCACCTAGAATTCCTGCAGAATTAAACATCTCCTGCTTAACGCATCAACAACCTTGTTAGTACTCCCAACAATATGTTTTAGGACAAAAGTAAAATTTTGCATAAATGAAACCCATTTTTCATGCCTCTGATTTAGTTTTTCTTGTCAGGTTATGAATTGTAAAGCTTGGTTATCGCTATATAAGACAAACTCTTTCAGGACAAGATAATGCCTCCATTTCTTCAATGCTTGAATTATGGCATAGAAATCCTTGTCATATGTGGATTATTTCCTCTTAGTCTCATTCAGCTTCTCGTTGAAATAGGCAACAGGTCGATTGTCCTGACTCAGAACTGCTCCTATTGCAACTCCACTTGCATCACATCTTACCTGGAATGTCTTTTCGAAATTCAGCAAGACTAGAATTGGTCATTCTATTATCTTCTCCTTCAATATATTGAAGCTCCTTTCAGCCTCCTCTGTCCATTTAAAAGACGTGTGTTGCTTCTTTACTGTATCCATCATTGGTGCACAAATTCCATTGAAGTCTCTAATGAACTCTCTGTAGAAACTTGCTAAACCATGAAAGCTCCTTACCTCAAACATGCTCCTTGGTGATGGCCATTCTCTGATTGCTTTCACCTTCTCTGGATCCATCTTCAATTCATTCCAAGATATCACGAAACCCAAGTAAATGAGCTATGTCTTCATAAAAGAGGACTTCTTCAGATTGATCAGAAACTTCTCTTATTGTAGCCTCCTCATTACTAGCGTTAGGTGCCTCAAATGCTCCTCTTTGGTCCTACTAAATACCAGCATATCGTCCAGATATACAACCATGAACTTGCCAATGAAATCTTTTAGAATTTCATTCATTAGCCTCCTAAAAGTGCTCGAGGAATTTGTTAATCCAAATGGCATAACTAGCCACTCATACAGGCCTTCATTCATCTTAAAGGTTGTTTTCCATTCATCACCTTCTCTCATCCTGATCTGGTGATATCCACTTTTCAGGTCTATCTTAGAAAATAAATTTTCTCCACTTAATAAATCCACTAAATCATCCATTCTCGGTAAAGGGAATCTATACCTGATGGTGATCTTGTTGATGGCTCCCAAGTTTGTTCACATTCTCCATACTCCATATTTCTTTGGGCTTAACAAAATTAGTACTACGCATGGGCTCAAAATTTCCCTGACCAAACCCTTATTCAGCAATTCTTGGACCTGGCTCTTCACCTCCTCATTTTCTAAAGGTGTTAATTTGTACGTTTCCTTGTTCGACAGTATTTCTCCTGGTATCAAGTCGATATGATGATTGATACTCCTGATGGGTGGCAATGAGTTTGGCAGCTCATCCACCACTATATCAGCAAAATTATCTAGCAACTCTTGAACTTCTTCAGGCAGATCATTCATTGATGTACTTGTGAGGATGACTCTGGGCTTCCTCACCACAACAAACTGCATCTCCTATTCTTCCTTCACTTCCTTCAGGAGTTCCTTCCCACTCATGAGAAGTATACTTGTGTTGGTTTCCTCATTCACTCTCTTCTCCTCCATTGACAACAACATATGCATTCTACCATTATTCTCCAATGTGTATGTATTCTTTCTTCCATCGTGAATGAAATTTCTGTCAAACTTCCATGGTCTTCCCAAAATAATGTGGCATATGTCCATGGGAATTACATCACATAGGATTTCATCTTTATATCCTCCTATTTTAATTTCAACTAGGCATTGTTTAGCGATTGTTACCTGGTGTCCTTTTTGCAGCCATGAGACTTTGTATGGATTTGGATGTGCAGTTGTCTTCAGCTCCAATTTCTCCACCATCTCTATGGATACTAGGTTGTGAGTACTCCCTCTGTCAATGATCACCTTGCATACTTTATCCTTAGTCTTGCAAGCTGTCCTAAAGAGACTATTTCTCTGCACTGGCTTTTCAATTTCTACCTCTGGTTTTAAGAGAACTTTTCTCAACATCAGGGATGCTCCATCCTTTGCTCCTTCTACCTCAACATCTCCTTGTCTTGCTTCTGAAATGCGGGCTTCTCCTCCTTCCTTCTTCTTCTTGGGACATTCCCAATACATGTGCCCTACCTTTCCACAGTTATAACACCTTACTCCTACTCTGCCTCTTCCTCTAGAAGAGTTTCTTCCACCATTCCATCTTCCTCTTGAACTTCCTCCTCGTTCCAAGTGATTGTGTGGTTTCTCAACCTCATCCTTAGATTGATGTGCTCTATCAAAATTAAATCCCTTTTTTTTTCTTGGGATCGAGCCTCTACCTCTTCCTCGCTGGTTTTGTTTTCTGGCCAGCTTCTCCTCTACATTCAGTGCAAACTGATACACATCTTCCACAGTCCTTACTGAAATCATGCTAAACACGTCCCGGATCTCATATCTCAAGCCATTTATATATCTGGTGACTTTTTCTTCGTCTCTCTCTTGTTGTCCAGCTCTAATGTTTAGTCAGTAGAACTCCTCGGTGTACTCCTTGACTGTCATCCCTTTTTGTCTGAGGTTTTCTAGCTTCCTAAACAGATTGATCTGGTAGTCTTTGGGTATGAACTTAGCCTTCAGTTTGGCTACCATCCTGTCCCAACTCTTAATCCTCTATTTGACTTTACTTCTCCTCTCAACCTGCAGTTCATCCCACCACAGTGTTGCATGCCCTTTTAGTCCAGTGACTGCCTACTTCACCTTCTTTTCCTCATCGACATCTTCATAGTCGAAGTGTTTGTCCATGGACCTTATCCAGTCCAACAGTTCTTCCGCATCTAGATTTCCCTCATACAAGGGGACCTCTATCTTAGCTCTGCCTCCTAATATGGAAACTTCTCTCAATAAACGTTCTTCTGTAGCATCCTCTCCTTCATCTTCTTCAACCTCAACCTCTTCACTTTCTGCATCATTGACATCCCCAACGCCAAGTGCTCTTCTCTTTGTTGCTTCCATTCAGGCGCGAAACTCCCGCATATCCCTTTCTATAGCACAGTTGGCTAAAGGAAGATCTCATCTTCTTGGCATCATTGCGTTGACTGTATATCACACATAGACTATAGCTCCGAGTTTTTTGTCTCCTTATTTTTCCTCCTTCGCCTGAAATATATAGACAAAAAATGTGCTCTGATACCACCTGATCCAGACCCCCTATACCTCTTAAGAGTTTCATGACCTCCCAGTCAGGATCCTTTGATTCTGGAATCGAAATGGCTCTTCTGGTTCCGAACCAGAACCCTTCGGACAATTACACAGGTCCCTTACGAATTCTCAGTTGGCTTTTTCGGGTGCCAAGAATGAACCCCCACAGCGCGTGACCAAGGGTTGACCAAGTGCCAAGCCAAAAAGGCACTTATCATAAACATGGAATTCTCGAGTCAAGTGTCCCAACTTCTAGTCTCTCAAACCCCCGGTAGCCAAAATGCTAAATTGGTCCGCACTTTCTCCTTCGGGATTTCGCGTTTCGCGAAATCTAGATGCAAGGGATATCCTTTCTCGTTAGAACCTCTGGTCACCGAAAATCTGAAATGACCCAGCGACTATTCCTTTTTGGGATTTTACATTTCGTGAAATCAAGATGAAAGGAGATGTCTCTGCTCCTTGGAGTCCCCAGTTGCTGAAAATTCGAAATTTTGAAATACCCCGGTGCCCGATCGATGGCTCACGACAATACCTGCAATTGACGGTCCTGGTCGATTTGGGATTTCTCGATTCGGGATCCTGAAAGACAAGATTCCTTTCCTTTTCAACTCACGATCCACAAAATTCTGATATAAACGTCAAGAAACTCTCGTAGCTCCACCTAATCCAACAACCCGTGGGGTTTCGGTGTTCCTCCTTGGGAATTCTCCCCCATCCATTCGGTTCTCTGAATTCTCCTCCTAGATCTATTCAAGGTTAAATCTTGTGCTCCTCCCTTCGATCAGATGGTCTGCGGGGATTTCCAAAACATTTTGACGCTCAACGATGTTCTTCCTCCTGAGATTTCACTCGATTTCGACTTAGAAGATTTTCTAAGTTTGCAAAGGCTTGTTCTTTGCTCCTCCCAGGGAATGGGTTCCTAGATCCTGACAACACTTTTGAAGTGTTATCTCTCCTGAACTTTGTTTAGTTCAGACTCTAACTCCCGTGCACTCCTTGCGTCTAAGGGATTTTGATAGCTCAAATCCATGGCATGTTCTCACTGGCTCGATGCACACCTTGAAAAGATCCTAATGAAGAGAAAAAAATTCCACAGCATGTCTCTCTGGCTCGATGCACACCTTGCAGAGCTCCTAATGAAGAGAAACAATTGAAACTGGAAATAGCTCACAGTTCCATTCACTTGTTTACAAAACAGAAAATAACAGGAAAGCACACATAGTCCAAGATCAACACATTTGGATCAATTTCCCATTCTATTCTATTCATAAGTTCCCATTGGCTACTAAATACATACAAAATACATTAGCTTCAAAAACTGAGATCTGTTGCTCTCTCGCAATTCTCTTACAAATGACTTCTCTGTATTACAGCCCTCCCCTCTACCACTAACTGGGCTTACAAAATTTTTCATAACTCAAAATGTTCCTAGGGTTTTTTTCTGCTACTTGCCTACTCTAAACCTTATCCTATGCTATCTTAGTCTAGTCGCATTCCAGAGACAAAGTGAAAACTCCTTCTCTGTTTACAATTTCAAAAACTTGCTTCACAAGGTAAAATTCTGCATCAGTTCAAGCGTGCCTCAAAAAGTGAATTCTGGTGCTGAGTGGAGGTGGATCCCCAAATCCGTTGTAGCCTCCCACGTCGAATTTCTGGAATAAATAGCACGTGTTGAATGTTCCCGCCTCTATGCGCTTGACACGATGCTCCTGCATCAGTTTGCCTGAAACCACTTTCGCCAAAACCCTGATGTCACATGTTCCAATATGTGAAATCAAACAGTGGTGGGGTGGGCAGCGGCTGGGTAGAATCATCCCATTCCACTCATTCAGTACTTCAAAACCGTATTATGTCAGGTGAATGCTTCCATATAACGAACTTGAAAGATAATCATTTGAAATGGATTGGCCAAGCGTGGTGAACCAGCATACCTATAAGAGAATCTGTCAGTGATTCATGATTGGAACTCTATAACTATCGATTCTCAAGTATGGAGACATCATCTCATCCATAAATGAAGTAGTATCCAATTTTCTTGACTCACTGATTTCGGTGGTGTTTCAGGATAAATTCGTGAGTGCGGACACAGACCAATCTCCCTAGATCCACCTGGATCTAGAAAAAAACAAGACAGAATACTACTCTTTCCCTAGATCTAGACTATTGAATGAACTAAGAGAAATGGATAGTGGACATACCTTATGAACACTCTCCTTAAATCTATGTTGTTCCTCGCTTCGCTTCGATGCTCTTGTGTCGTCCAATCACGACAGTACAAACCAATCGAAGTACAAGAAAATTAATATATTCAATACCTAGTCTATACATGTGATCAAGGAATCATGTAATAAGATGACATCATCATTATGGGAAAGGGACATATTCATGTATTGAATTAACTGAAAGAGAAATATACAACCTGAGCCTTGATGTCGTAGATCTCCTTTCAATGGCTTCTAGTTCTGACACACACACTTGATCATGCATGAAGAAAATCAACTACTTATGATGACCTTGATGTTGTCTCTATCTGTTGCAGCATCAATTCTCCATACAATCATGCACCAATTCTCCAATAGATCTCTCAATCTTGCCAACCTAAACTTTTCATGAGTATTCTCATCAATTTATAAGAGAGAATAGGTTAGTTGCTAGGATACGAATGATCCCAATAAATCTGGAATGCCAGCTTCTGAATAACCATTCGAATACCAACTCACTCTTCTAGAAGATTCCCTTCTAGAAGGATCGAGAACCTTAGATTTTTCCTTTGTAAAAAGATGTCTGCATCCTAGCTGAATGCAGCCTACGAGAATGAAGGATTCCCACAGGAGAGTATATATGCAGCCTGCGAACATTCTCAAAACATGACTTCTGGAAATAGATAAGAGCAACCCTTTTCAGGAAGGAGTTCTTTAATGAGGATTTTGATTTTCTATCATCATAACATCACCATGAAATCATCGCAATGACCAAAATTGTGGATAACATAATGCCCCCCAAAGTCTGAGAGTGGAACTAGTGACAGTCGATAGATTTTGTAAGCTGCATGTGTGTGTAAAGAACCAAAAGCACATCTAATCAGAGACCTGCAAACATCCAAGCATCAACAGAATATCATATATACCAATTCCTGAGGTAGGCATTTCCTTACTCAGATCATAAACTGATGACATCAAACGCAAAATTCATGGCCACCAATCATACACTGTGGATCCATGCAATCATAATGTAGCACAGCCACCTGAATACACTGTGGATATGTGCGATAAATAATCGAGATGACATAGCCATGAAACATACACAGTGGATCTATGTGTCACAAAAATATACATACTCCATCGCAACCTGGACTATGAAGACAACATCCAGGGTCTTCAATATCATCGTCCAAAAATACGAATCTGACCATGTGATTACATGTGTCGAAGTCGAACATGGTAGAAACCACTTGATTACCGGTCATTGATGTATACCGTTAACAAGTGCAAGGGAAATCACCATTAATGTCAATGACTCCCAAGGTACTATAGTACAATCCATCGACTGTGAATAAATGAGTTGATGTCGAACACCCGACGGAATCTTTCGATCAGAGGTCAATGATGAAAACCCACCGTCGAAAGCGAGAAACTGGCCATTGAGGCATGCTAGCTTCAAGGTACTAAATGATTTCTAAGTTTTGACTCCGGATAATGTGTTGAAGTCGACAGAACAAAACTCGTCACAGGAGGGCCTTGATGTATCCCCCATCAGTGACACGAAATGAGTAACAGAGTTTGATGGTGAAACAGAGCATGTAGCAATTGGACTTTGGACACAGGGGAGGCCAACACAGAGTGAAAGGATAACTGCAGATGGCTGACTCAATAGAGGTTTCAAAATGGACAGCTCTTGAACATATGGACGACACAACCAATGATTTGGTAGCATTGACTCAAAAACGACACATGGAAAGACCTTGTAATCAAATCGAATGAGAGGCAAATGGATTTCCCAAACCAACTTTGGAGGATGAATAAGGGGTGTCATGTTCAAGAGCGACACTTACTACCAATTAACTCAAAGATGAAACATATCCCTTTCCCAAATTTTTCCCCCACCATTTCTGGCAAGTACCTCTTTATTTTTACGCAATCTTGAAGAGGATCACATATTCTTATTGATATAAGC
>ML795932.1:96259-107367 GCA_009831015.1 Picea engelmannii
ATGTTTGTTTAACGAGTCCAGAGATAGAAAACTCGAAGGTTTTTCAAGATTATAGAGTTTGGAAAAACACTTAAAAGAGAACTCTCTCAGTGCCTTTTTCGTACAATAGTCCAATGAGATCGAAAAAGGATTAAACTATCGCTCGGAGGACGCGTAAATTCAAATACTTTAACGAGCGTGAAAATAGCAAGGTCACTCGGCAATCTTTTCATGTTTAGGGAGTCATGAAAAGGGCTTAAAGTCAACTCCAGGGGGGTTCCTTTTTCGTGTAACCACATCGAGCCTGGAAAAGAGATAAAACAACGCTCGATCACATTCTAAGTTTTTCACAAGTGATAGAACGGATAAAAGGCACTTGAGGTTTTTAGATCAAAACCATAGAAAACCAAATAAACACACCATACTTCAAAAGTTTTTTGGTCCATAATCATCTCATTAGGTACCTGCAGTCATTTTACTCACTTTCGCATTAGTAATTAGGGTAAAACAGTGAATAAATATTAAAAAACCCACTTTCACTATGGTTAAAAATAAAACAATTTTACAACTCATTTTTACCATATGTTTTTATCCATTCACCATTTTAGTGCAAAAATTTCCATTTTGCCTCCAATCTTCACTGTCAATTTTCGGGAGCTTTGGGGCATCATTTCATGAACCGTCTGGATCAAACTGGTAAGTGCTCAATTCCCTAGCCTTTCATGGTTTTATTTTATGATTTTATTGGTTAAAATTTAAGTTTCAAGCTTGGTATTGAAACCCTATGCGTGAATGAAGATTCTCGCAGGCTGCCCATACGGGGCCTGCGAGAAGTCTTCATTCTCGTAGGGGAGATTGAGCTACAGTGCGAGAAGTTCGCACTGTGCTCAAAACCCGCCTGCGAATAGCGCAGAGGTCAAAAAATTTGTATAACGTTTAGTCATTAAAACCAATTTTTTCTCATGTTTAGATCATTAACTATCTTCACATGATTTCCATGCAGGTTAATAGTCACACAATGGTGCTCGAATGGAGAGAAAGGGAACATGAGGATGATAATGCCGCCGCTGAAAATCACCCTCCAACCATGGCCACTTTAAGAGATTGCGGTCTCTTAAAGTATTTCCGGATACTGGGCATGAGAGCCCAAGTCCGTTTGTTGGAACATTTAGTCCGGATGTGGGATCCAGATCAGCAGGTTTTTAATGTCGGTGCCCATACATTGACAATTGATATTGAGGATATCTATTTCCTGACTGGGTTGTCACGACGAGGTTCTCATGTCAGTTTGACCGGTAGTCGCAGAGGCGGTATGAAAATGAGTGAGTATTGTCGAGAGTATTGTGTGCCAGAGGCAGAAAGACAAAAGGGAAAGGTGGCCATTTGGGGAGTGACCGATATCACTCTCCGTACCATTCTCTTTACTATAGCTCGAATGGCAGGCAGTGCTGCCCCGTATATGGCTCTACAGATCTACTTTCAGTATGCCCTCGAGTGTCTTGAGCCCCGGGTTTTCAACTGGGCTGATGCAGTGCTACGCAATCTCAAGAAACAACTGACAAAAAGCAGGCGTGGAGACTTGAAGCAGTTTGGATATGGATCGTTGCTAGTGTCCTTCTTTTGCGAGAGAGTCCCAGTGTACAAACTTCAGGCAGATTGGAATTTTTCGGGTCCCAGAGATCCATGGATGTTACGATGGTGCCAGCTCATGGCTAGGAATGTGGCAGGACCTATCGTCAGATATGATGATCGTTTCTTCAACTGGCTCCAAGGCCAGGTTGTGATGATAGAGGATTATGCGTATGTTGGCTTGGACTTTCGAGGTGATCCTGACCTTGCCCTCCTTGAAGATGCACAGTGGGGAAATATTGGTAAGAAGTACACCAGCCTTTTAACTTTTTAGATGTTTTTGTATTTTCATCATATTAAATGTTTTTGGTTTTGTAATTTTAGCCGAAGACTAACACCAAATTGTATTGATAACACAGATGTTGGGGCATACAGACCAGCTGGTAGCCCTCTTGTTCAATGGCGAGGAGAAGCAGTAGTTCTAGTCCCCCAGTATGCCAAGGACTACCTTACAATGGAGCAAAACTTAGAGGGATTGATGCATGATGTTCTAGATATGCCACTGGAGGATATCCCACGACGTGATCAGCGTCATATCGTGGGAGTCTCTGCCTCTATGGGTCGTTTTCTCTGCAGAGTAGCCAGGACTTTAGCATGTTATCATGAACATCATTGATGTCATGATATTGTTATGTAGAAGCCACGAGATTTCATTTTGATATTTTGGTCTTCGGACTCATTTTGTAAAAAAAAAACTTTGATCGTTATATATATATACATGGTTCCTACCGGCTTACTTTACATTTGTATACATTTTAATGTGTTTAATTTATAAGTGATTTAAATGCCTGTCCAATACATAATTAGCTAACGCATCTATTAATGTATTAAGACTTCTCGGAATGTGTTGATATTCTATATGATCAAAATGTCTTTCCAAGAGGCGAATCCACAAATATACTCTTAATAATGTAGGAATTCGAATAGAATAGACATTACTTAGTTGTAGAACCACTAGCTGCGAGTCAAGGTTTGACATGCTTGTCATACTGTGCCTTAACACGTTTCTTCTGGGCTTCTAAGACAAGAGTAGCGTCATGACGAGTCTCGTCTAGTTGCATTAGATACAACAGACATTCCTCTTCGGAAGAAGTATTTGGTAAAAGTTCTACAACTAGTTTCAAAGACGGAATCTCACATTCTATCGGCAGAATGGCTTCCATGCCATAAACTAATCGAAAAGGCGTGAATCCTGTGGCAGACTTAACAGACGTCCGATATGCCCATAATGTCGAAAATAACATTGTGTGCCAGCTGGTTTTATGGATTCCTATCATCCGTCGAATCATAGTGATGAGAACCTTATTGATGGCTTCGACCTGGCCATTGGCCTGTGGATAATAGGGTGTTGAGCTATCATGACGAAGGCCCAACTTCTCGGTAAGTTCAGACATCATATTATTTCTAAAATGACTACCGTGATCGGTAACGATAGCCTGAGGAACACCAAAATGAGTAACGACATGGTTGAAAAGGAAAAGTGCTGCAGTCTTCCCAGTATTATCGAATTTCTGCATTGCCTCGTCCCACTTAGTAAAATAATCAACAGCGACGATAATGTAACCATGCCCCCCGGCCGAGTGAGGGTGACATGTCATAAAATCAATGCCCCATTTAGCGAACGGACCTACGGAGACTACAGGATGAAGTGGAGCAGGATGCAACCGAATCTTCTAATTATAGGTCTGGTAGGCATGACACTTCTGAACAACAATAATGCAGTCATGGAACAAGGAAGGCCAAAAATAACCTGCACGTAAGATTTTCTGAGCAGTAGCATACCCAGACATATGACCACCACATGCTCCAGAGTGGCAGTCATTCAAAGCTTTCTCAGCTTCGTCAAATTTCAAACACCGCCGAAAGACAAAGTCAATGCCTCGACGGTAAAGAGTATCGCCGAGGATAATATAATGACGTGCTTGATAACGAACACGATGACGCTCGACACTGGACAACGCAGGCCGGAAAGTTTGAGTTTGGAGATAGATAATGATATCTCCATACCAAATATCGTCAGTACTGATAAGGAAAAGTGACTCGTCAGGTAACGAATCAACTGTTACTTTTTCCGTTGCAGTGTGGGGAAAATCACAAATCAACTCAGCGAAAACTAGGGACTTCTTCGATGTGGAACGATCAAATTCCAAATCGAACTCCTACAGAATAACAATCCACTTAGAGTACTTGCCCCCCATCAATTGACATGTCAATATGTGTTGCATGGGGTTACAGTGTGAAATCACAGTAGTCTTCTTGGAGAGAATATAGTGACGAAAGCGTTGGACTGCTTGGACAACAGCCAAGGCCAGTTTCTCAACATGTTGATACTTGACTTCTGTGGATGATAAGTTTCGACTCAAGTAATAAATAACATGTTCATCGTGGTTATCATCCTCTTGAATGAGGACCATACCAATGGTATGCTCGGATGCAGCTAGATAAAGAAAGTAATCTCGACTATAATCCGGAGGGAAAAGAAGAGGAGCTTTTGTGAGGGACAATTTTAAATCTTCAAAGGCTTTGTTAGCAACCTTATCCCAGACAAACTCTGAATCTTTCTTTAAAAGATGTGTGAAACCTCGAGTAATCTCGGCGTAATTTGGGATGAACCAACGAAGAAAGTTTGCTTTCCCCTGCAAACTTTGTAACTGGCGTAAAGAAGAAGGAGGAGGTATATTAAGAATTGCCTCGACCTTGATAGGATCAACCCGGATCCCATGGCATCAAACAATGAAACTGAGGAGACGGCCAGATTCTACGCAAAAAACACATTTATGAGGGTTTAGGCGAATGCGATAGAATCAACAACGAATGAAAATCGCTCGGACATGATTAGGGTGATCGGCCCTACGTAAAGAGTGAGCTGGCAAATCGTCCAGATAGGGTTGAACAATATTCTTGATATCATGAAATGCGTAAGACATACCACGTTGGAACGTAGCACCTGCGTTCTTCAGACCGAAAGGGAGTTTCCTGTAGGCAAAATTACCCCACGGACAAATAAAAGTCGTTTTATGTTGGTCCTCAGGAGCTATATTGATTTGATTATAGCCGGAAAATCCATCCATGAGGGAAAATATTTCACTACCGGCACAGTCATCGACGATTTGATCAACGAAAGGGGTTGGAAAATTGTCCTTCAGACAAGATTTGTTGATATCCCGATAATCAACGCAAACGCATATACTACCACTCTTTTTATCAATCGATACTGGATTAGACACCCATTCTGTCAATGCCACAGGATAAATAAAACCGGCTTTAAGGAGTTTTTCAACTTCAAGTTTAATGGTTGCCGCTTTACGTGGATGGACAGGACGGAGGCATTGTCGAACTGGCTTGGCTCCAGGGTATGTCTTAATTTCATGGACCACAATAGAAGGGTCAATACCCGGAATCTCTTCGTAACTCCAAGCAAAGATGTCACGAAATTCTTTAAACAAGGAATTATAGGTGACAATTTCGTCGGGAGAACACGAAGCTCCAATATGAACGTTCTCGACGATTCCAGGTTTCACTGAAATATCTATGGGTACCGTGGGTGAAATGTTACTAAGGTTCCCTTCTGTAAACACATCTCGTGTAGATTCAGGAACAGTCGTAATAACAACAATGGTCGATGGAGTTGAAATCCGTTGGTAGTTCTCAAGAGTTTGTTGTTCCAGAAACAGTATGGAACGATGATGTCCATCGTCCCAAGGGTTGTCAGCCAAGATGGACATGATCATCTTGTCAGCTGGAAAAACAACACGGAAAGGATTAGGAGACAACTCCTCACAAGAAGAAGTGGTATGGTTTGTCGATTGAATAGCTTGGTAAGCGGACTCAACCGGACTTAACGGCATAACGTCGTCGAAACGAACATGATCTCCAGGATCAGGAACTATCCAAGGGTCGGTAGACACTGGAAGCTCACGAGGCATGGTAGAGATCATGTTAATAGATGCAACTAACAGTCTCGGAGTATTGGGTGGTGGTGGTATGGGAAAGGTACCCATTAACGACGAATCTTTCAAAAGACCGACACCAACATTCTCATAACCCGGTGGGGTGTTCGCTATGAACGGCACGTTGCCTATGCGAGTATCGGCATTAAAGAAAGAAAGTTGATCAACCATGACCACTTTGCCCTGGTGAGGAAAACGTAGGACACGGAAAAGGGTTGACACGACATCACGCATAGAATCGACCCAACTTCGTCCATGTAGAAGATTATAATCTAGAGGGGTATCGAAAACTTCCACTTCCACCTGGACGGTCTTTCCTTCGAGAGTAACAGGAAATGACGGAAGAACACCATATGGTTTAAAACCGGATCCATTGAAGGCTCGTAAAGTGTTTTTTGATTCCGTTAACGGTGGAGATCCAATGGCTTTCCAACAAGAAAAAGACATTACGCACGTAGAGGCACCTTCATCAATGACCATCCGACAAATGCTCTTGTCGGCGACCACAACCTGTATTTGAAAAGCAAGTTGTGGGGGTAACCTTGGAATATGATCTTCCAAGTTAAAGACTATCAAATTTGAGTCCTTAGGATCAATTCCACCTATCTCTTTCAACAGAGCCCTACGCTGTGCAGGACAAGATTGAAGGAATTCGAGGGCAGACATCACTGAGGGTGCTTGGGCTAGATCTTCGACAATGCTATAGTTCTGGGCTGCCCTAGCATGAGGATTGAATGCCAACTTCTTAACGACACCTTTTGTAGGTCGTAAAACTGTATCAAGACTTGGTCTTTTGATATGAAGAGGACCATTTGTAGGTGGATTTGGTGGAGAAATCTGTACCAAATCGGGAGGTAAGTCATCAACTTTCTTCTTAGAAGGAGTATAGTCTTGAGCTCTAGTGGTAAGTGTAATATCGTTCTTCGTAGAATCACCGGTGCACATCAAAACATAGGACTGTGTAGAGGTAGATGGTTGGTCATGGATGACCAATGAAGCTTGTTGTTGAGACGGGAAGGGTTGAGACAAGACAGCCGGCGTAGAAGGTGTCGATGTTCCTTGAAGGAACTTGTTGACCTCGGCACGTCTCGTACAATCCTTCGTGTAGTGATCGTCACCACAGATAAGGCAAGGATAGCGTGGCTTGCGTTTATCCCGGTCATCAACAGGAGGGGATTTGGTTTGTTCATTAGGATTATTGTTTCTACCCTCCTTATTCTTGCCTCTCCCTTTTCTAGACTTAGTCTTACCGTCCGGCGTAGATTGAACAACGTTAACTTCAGAAGTTTTACCGGCGGGAGGAGCAAAAGATGGAGCACTTTGTACATTAGAAGAATTGGATTTCGGGGTTGTAGTGGACACGGAATGTGAGTGGCTATGAGTGGAACCAATCACACCATCGGCTGCATGTGAGGCAGCCAGAGCAGTAGAAGTAGTAGAAGTACCAGGACGAGGTAAATCAGGCAGTAAATCATACAAGGTTCCCGTTTGCGAATAAACGAGATCTAGATACTGAGCGCGACTAATAGCCTACTCTTCAGTGACAACACCGCCCATAGCAATGTCTTTACCGATATTGTTTACAAAATATTTTGTAAACCATTCAGCCAGTAACTGATCGGGGAGCTCGAGTTTGATGAGACGTCTCCTTCGTCGCCACTCATGAATATGATCATATATATGAGTGCTCGTGCTTTGTTTAAAGGAGGTTAAAATCTCAGTTCCAGTATCATAACGGATCGGTAACTGGTAATGTGTTAGAAAATCCATTGCAAGGGTGTTGAAATCGGAAAAGAAACCTCGCGGTAATTCAATGTACCACTTCGCAGTAGCACCTGTAAGAGTTCTTTGAAAAAGATGCAATCTAATGGAGTCGTCCATCAATGAGTTAGATGAACACCACAAATGAAAAGTCATGACATGATTATTCGAGTCCTCTCCCGCCTTCCCATCGAATTTTGGAATGTCCGATGGAAGCTTTGTAGGAATAGCAAGCCATTGGGGAGAGTGACAAATAGGACCATTAAGAATCCTAGACAAATCTAGCAAATCCAGAGTAGCAAGAAAAGGCAATTGCCGATTCACTTGTGGATACTAGTGACTTTGGGGTGGAAGCCCTGTTGGTAGACCAGTAGGACCGTATGCAGTTTTCCCCCAGAGAGAAGATCCTGGTTGGCCCTGTGGTGGTTGAATAGGATAATAACCCCAAGGATTTTGACCTTGAGTTTGGGGTTGAGTAGTTTGACCAGAACCCCAGATAGGATTAGTCACCCCTGGATATGGTTGGCCTGGAGTAGGGACAGCTTGTTGCCCCCCAGCATTTTGAGGAAAGTTTTGCATAAGTTGATTCCAATACTGGGCCAAAGAAGGAGGTATGTTTTGTCCTAACGGTGAGGTCGGTGCCCCTACCAAAGGGATAGTCCCACCCGAAAGTTGTATACCAACTGGAGGTTGTGCAATAGTTGTAGTATGTCCGGGAAAAGGAAACGTACTACCCTGACCACCAACAGGAACTTGCACATTGGGTGCAACGGTCAGAATAATACTACTAGCATTAAGATTACCAGTAGGAAACTGAGGGAGTGTCGGGATGAAACCGGGAATAGGATGCCCAGGAAACTGAGGACCACCTGGAGAACCAGCTGGAGTTTGGGGCAGTGTTGGATGCGGAGCATTCAACATAGGATTTAATGCATGGTAACCAGGAGGTAGATTTGGAGTAGCCTCGGGTATTCTCTGAGTGTTAATAGGTGCAAGAGTAGTTGCAGGAATCTCAGTTTGGACACTCGTAGTATTTTCCAGATGGGCCATCTCGGGAGGGAGAACAAAATGATAGGTGGTAGTCTCAGGTGCAGTTCCTTGTTCAGGAAACACAGAAGGGTCAATGACTTCGTAGACAGGGGATTCAGTACCAAACAAGACTCGTCGGAAATCACCTGATCAAGAAGGATCTTGGCCAACTACACCGTGAGAAGGCCCAGCGATTGATTCAGTAGATGGAATATCTTCACTAGAAAGATGAAATCACCCCGAAGGTCGTTCACCACGACGAATGCGATAATCCTCTATAGTATTGGTAATTCGAAATTCCGCAAGAGGATCAGTGGTTTGTACTTGTGGAGGTGGTGTAAAGACTTCTGGGATGTCACTTATGTCCACGTGTGGTAGAGGAACAAGAGGGATTTCACCCAGACGAGCAGAGTCCTCAGGGGTACCCTCAGGTGTTGTTGTGTGCAAAGGTTGTGAAGCTTCCGGATGCTCCGGAGACAAACCTTGCATCCTACTCGAACATCGCGGGGGAGCAATTGTAAATGAGTAACAAACTCCCCAACGAAAATCCTATGGTCGACTACGAGAAAACAACAGCATACACTAGTAAGCAAAATCTAGAGACAATCACCAAACAAACAATACCTTCTAATATCGAAGCCACTAGTTGGTGATGAAATCCAACGTCGCAACAACGAGATGAGAAGGGGCGGGGCTAGGGTAGAAAAGTTACGTTGCCGACCTGCTTAACAGACTTAAGCCCTGGTGCAAGCTCCCACACATAATCGTGGGTATACCCTCCAAGGAGCCCGAGTGAGTTTGATCAAATTCGATTCCAGGTACCGTGGAGACTTTCCCCTCCACAGTCACCTTGGGTAAGAACCTAGAGAGAAAGGCCACTAAGGTTACCACAGACCACAGTACTTCCTGGGGAAACAATCATCAGTCCGATCCACACGCAAAGGCAGGGTATCGAGCCCGAAATCAACTCAAAGGCTTCCACTCATAATTGTGGGTATACCTCGGAGTGACCCCCATAATACGTGCAATCTCTACACTGATGTCAACAGAGCAAGTTAGTATCCCTGCCAACACCAATGCGACCTAATGCTTGACCCTTGTGTTAGAAGGTCTTCCCAGGACAATATGCGGCCAATGGAATTTTACACTCCCTAACTCAAGATACTATTGTGTGTTTTTGAGCTTTTGGAGAGTGTATCTCTCTTCCTACTCCAAAGCACTAGCCTAGCTAAATGTTGGTGTAAAAGAGCCCTATAAAAGAGTTATTAGATCAATTTTAATATTGCACAATGTTTTTTAATGGCTGTTGTTTACTCACATGCAACGGAAGTGAACCTCATGATGTGTGACTCTAACCCAACCAATGGAAGGATATGATGAAATATAATCTTTTTCATTCGATGAATCCTAGTTATGGGAGAGAGAGAACAATTTCTGAATCAGTCTCAATATTACAATGAAAATGTAATACTCAAATTCCTTTTTGATGCCAATACAAAGAATCATGTATCAATGAACAATGTCTAGATGTCTTTTTCAAAACTTCAATACTTTACAATTTCGATTTTCAATGGTGTTTCAAAGGTAAAACAAAGATCTTGAAAGAAAACATACAGTTCACTTTCCAAGAAGAACTCTAATGAATGAGAAAAGAAAACCGAATTATAATGACCCAAATAAACAACCCAATCCAAAACTTTCAATGAAAGCAAAAACAAAAACAAACCAAAAGAGCTTCTCAATGCAAATGAAAATTGTCCTCTTAGACCAACAAGTACAAGAGAAACATCAAAAACTTAACTTCCAATCAATCACTGATTCTTAACCAATAGGACATATTCAACTCCAGTAATCAGAGAGAAGAACAATTGCCAATAAAGGCTAAGAGATGAGAGTCAAATGACCAAAGCAAGAACAAGCCTAGAAAACCTAGATCAGGTCTAGCAAGCAAAAGAAAGCAAAAATAGGTAAGCCAGTAATCCAAAGAGTCAAAAAGACTTAAATCAACCTTACTGAGCTATTTCAAAAGTCAGAATTGGAATCCAAAAATTTCACAAACACTGTTCGCAGGCTAGTGTGGGACATAGTGCGAGAAACTATGGTTCTCGCAGGCCACTTAAATGAAGAATGTGAACTTCTCGCACTGGAATATATAAGCAAGGTGCAAACTATCAGGGTTCTCGCAGGCTGCTAATGGGCACAGTGCGGGAATCCCTAAAACTAATAAAAAATTTGAAAAAATCAAGCAAAAATCAAACTGACTTTTGGGCCCAGAAGGTCACTCAGGGTATCCTGAGGACTCAGAGTTTCACAAATCAAGAGAAAAAGGCAACCAGAGAAAATGGCCACAGAAAATCTAGAAACCAAAAATACAAAAGGGAGGATTGTCCCCAGTGGAGTTGCCAATTTTGTTTCAGGATAAATTCGTGAGTGCAGACACAGACCAATCCCCCTAGATCCACCTGGATCTAGAACAAAACAAGACAGAATACTACTCTTTCCCTAGATCTAGACTATTGAATGAACTAAGAGAAATGGATAGTGGACATACCTTATGAATGCTCTCCTTAAATATTTGTTGTTCCTCGCTTCGCTTCGATTCTCTTGTGTCGTCCAATCACGACAGTACAAACCAATCGAAGTACAAGCAAATTAATATATTCAATACCTAGTCTATACATGTGATCAAGGAATCATGTAATAAGATGACATCATCATTATGGGAAAGGGACATATTCATGTATTGAATTAACTGAAAGA
>ML795932.1:108644-161386 GCA_009831015.1 Picea engelmannii
ATATATATTATCTCGAGGATATAGAATGGATGGAGAAAAGAGGATCTTTCCCTCTATGCAGGAAGATCTTTGTAAGTTTTTGGGGCTAGAATGAACATATAAATGCAAAAGCGAATTTTGGATTGTTTTTGAATAGATTCTAACTGGCGGTGATATGGGTCTTGTTTTCCTTTCATAGTATGCATTTCCTGTGATCCTTTATTCCATATATATTTTTCTTCTATCTAAATTGGAGAATTAAAGGCCCAGAATTCATCATATGATGCTCTTGGTTTAGCAATTTAGAATATGTTTATCTCTTCTGAACTAATTCAGAATTCATTCATATAATGCTCTGATGTAGTTATGTGTCCCTTTTCCTCTGATACCATGCAAATTTTTCAGATATAAACTCAGACTCACTGCCCGATTTAGCCTTTTCCTCTTAATAGTCCCCAGGTTTGATAATGTATTGTTTATTCTATACTCCATAGCCCAAATCATTTTATTAAAAAACCCCAAAACAAACCGAATCTTACCACCTGATTATCAAAGAAATACCCAGTGACACGAGAGAGCCCTCTCTAAGTTGAGCAAGCTAGTGCCCAGCTCTAAAGTTGGTTGAAATAATTACCTCTATCATTTGTCTATTCAGCTGGACAAAATTTACAAAGTGCTAATAGGAAGTACATACTTGTATGACATGAAGTCTATTTTATATAGGGAACATAATAAGTATCATGTTTTCAAGGCTGGGATTGATTTCATTGTGTGAGTTCATCGAAAGAAGACTAATTTGATAGTTGTCACTACAAGGCACATGCTAGTTAATGATAGTATCCATGACACAGATTTGCAACCTACAGTTGAAAGCAGAACATGTCCTTCAGTTGATTTTGTTCATGTTAAGAAGGGAAGATATGTTGATGGTTCATTCTCTTTCACATCTATATATTCAATTTTGTTGTTCAATTTATTACTAATAAGTGAATTATGGTTGGCTACTACAACAATGAATGGCGTAGTTTGTGAATTTAAGGGAATAGTTAACTTGGTTAGTAGTAATGTTTCAGTGTTCATTATGGTTGTGATGAGACAAGTGCTCATTATCCAAGCAAGAAAGTTGGATGACACTAGACAAGTGAGGTAGAAGCATTCTCACTTGATTTTCGAATAGTCCATACATTTGGAGGCCTCTTCATAAATAAGAGGCACATAAAGGTGCATGATATAAGCATATTTTTAAATATTGTGTCATATTCATATGGATATATACCTTGATCAGAATCAATCAAGTACATATGATAACAATACAAGAAAAAAAATCAAGGCAGGAGCGATAATGGACAGTGTATTCATTTAGGGGCTTCTACATATACATCAAACATACAAGAACAAAGAGTCCAAATGGGAAAGGCATAGATCATCATTCGACTTGGTTTCTATTGAACCCCTTTTGTGCTCTTTCCCCCTCCCTTAATTATATTTTCCCTCCTCTTTTATTACCTATTCTTTTCCCCTTATATACTTTCCATTTTCCCGTTTTCTCTTTTTCCTTTCTTTTTCCCTTTCTTGGCACTACCATACTTAGTCAATTTTCACATTCACGGACTTTCAGACTCTCATATAATGAAAGTATCATATATATATATATGTGTGTGTGTGTGTGTGTGTGTGTGTGTGTGTGTGTGTGTGTGTGTGTGTGTGTGTGTGTGTAATTAAGCAATAGTATATTAGCTACACATATACGTTTCCACTTGTTGAGAACTAAATTAGGTTCCAACACTATACTAATGATTCTATCTAATGTAACATTATGTACATAATAACAATTATCTTATATTCATTAATTGAGGTTGTGAAACTTGTGCAAGCTTTATATAGCTAAAATGAAAGTCACATTTAGAATCCAATTCTTGATTAAACTTAATTCCTAATACAACAACAATAATTCATTACTATAACATCAACATGGATAATTTGTCTAATCAACTAAATTATTTATTACATCAGAATGGATAAGATTATTCTCAATCAATATGTAATTATCCTTATGATGCATCCCAACCCATTTATACAATATGTGTTAACTGTCACTTTTATGAAAAACAAAACATAGGTTCTATTTGTATCTGGTTGTAACCACTAAACCCATCCAAGAACGAAAAATACTTCTTTCCGGACAGGGTATCCAACACCTGATCAATAAATGGTAAGGGAAAGTAATCCCTATGGGTGGATTTGTTTAACTCCCAGAAGTCTACACATATCCTCCACTTACCATTTTTCTTGGGAACTCTGACAAGTGGAGATACCCATTGACTATCTGAAATGGGGTATATGAGATTGGTTCGGAGGAGTTTTTGTAATTCCTCTTTTACAATATCTTTAAGGGTTGGATTCATCCTTCGCTAAGGCCGTCTGACTGGTCTGATTTGGTCATTAGTGTAGATATGATGTGTGCATGTGTCAGGGTGAATGCCTTTCATGTCTGCATCATCCCATGCAAAGGAATCAAATTGTCTTTGGAGCATTTCAATTACTTGTGTCTTTTGTTCTGATTCCAAACTAGAGTTGATATACAAAGGTTTTCCTGGGCTAATCTCAACAAGTTCAGTAGTTTCTTCCTTATCTAAGGAGGCCGGTGATAAAGTGTATAATTGAGTGATATCATGGTGCCAAGTTTGTTGAAATTTGGAACTAAAAATATGTGACAATTCTGGAAAAGACCTTGGGTAGTCAATGCAATTTGTGTCAGCCAAAAATAAGCTTAACACTTGTTCATCTGATTGTTCTTGTATTCCTTTTACCTATTCAAGTGTTAACAGAGGTTTGATGCAATCTTCCTCTCCATAAGGGTTTTCTAACCAAATAGGTATTTCATGTGTCGGTTGGGCAGGAGGGAAGAGAAAAAGTTTTTGGCTATGTGTGCCATTGGATATAGTCTTCTTACCGGACCGACAGTTGATAAAGGCATCTATTGTGGCCATCCAAGGGTGGCCAAGAACCACAGGGTGTCCTGGTTTGGAGGATGATTTAGAATAGATGACTAAAAAGTCTACTGGATATTCCCAAGAAGCTAGTGTGACTGTGACATCATCTAGAGTTCCTGCAGGGCTAATGACTAAGTTATATGCCAACTCAATCATGGTTTGGGTGGGTCTGAGTTGATTGATTTGGAGCTTCTGCATAGTGTCAAAAGGAATTACATTAATAGTTGCACCCAAATCAATGAGTGTATTTGGTAGAGAAATGCCATTAATTTCAATAGTGACAACTGGGTTTCCAAGATCATTATATTTGTATGGCATTTCAGAAATGAAATTGGATAATTGTCCCACTACCTGAACAAGAGGAGGTTCCTTCTTCTTCCTTCCTAGTTTCTTAATGCAAAGATCCCTTATAATTTTGGTGTAAATAGGGATATCCTTAGTAGCTTGTAGCAGAGGTATTTTTATGCACACATTTCGTAATTCATCTTCTATATCTTTGTGCAAGGGTGGGTCAGGTTTCTTCACTAACAATCTTTCGAGATAAGGTGGGAGATTAATTTTTTGGGGTACTCATACAGACTGAGAAGTGATTGGGATAGGAGGAGAGGCTTCTTCTTCTACAAGGGTGGTTTAAGTGTTTTCTTCCTCAGAATGATTATCATTTTCTTCCTGAATTATTACTGTAGGATTTTATTGGTTTACAACTTTCCCTGGTCGTAGTTGAATTTCATAGGTGGGAAAGGTTTGAACTTTTGTATTCTACACATGGTGGGTGGGTCGATTATTGGGGTTAGGGACTGACTGGGAAGGGATTGTTGTTGGTCTTGGAGGATTGTGGGCATCTTGGTTTTGTGGTTGTTGATTGGGATTTATAGATACTTGTTGTTGTTGATTAGGATTCAAGGGGGTTATAAATTGTTGTTGTATAGGAGGTGGGAGTAAAGCTTGCATCTGTGGTGGGTTGAATCCAGGTAGTAATTGGGAAATGTTTGTAGGGTACTGTGGATATGTAGGGTAAGAGGGATTTCCATACATAGGTCCCCTCCAACCTTGTTTCCAAGGCTAAGTTTGTTGAGGTGTACATTGTGGATAAGTCATTGGGGAAGGACTCCATTCTTGTTGTTGATATTGTGTATTAGGATCATAAAATGTATTGGGATTTTGGGCTCTCCAAGGTCTTCTAGAAGGGTATGGTTGTTCTTGTGAGACTCATCCTCCCCTATACATGGCTTGTAGTTCAAGCAAGGTTGGACACTCAGATGTGGGGTGTTCTAGTATACACAGACCGCAGATTTCTATGACATTTAATGGGCATTCTTTCTCGTTGTTGTGCTTCTTTCGACATCTATGAAAAAATATTGTTAAAGCATATTCTTCTTGTTTATTTTTCAGTTTCAAAGTATCTAGTTGGTTACTTATTGTTCTCAAGATGTTTGTTTTAAAGTTCTCCAACAAGTTTCCTAACTCAGTTTTGGTGACAATCCCTGAACTTTGTTTTGTATCTCTGCTAAAAGGATCTCTTGGTCCTTTGCATGTTTTAGCTTGTCCTCTTGAGTATCTCCTATAGTAATCTGCAATTTTTGAAAAAGGTTTTTGGTGTACATTTCTTGAACTCAACAAGTTTAAAACTTCTATGCAATCATCCCAAGACCTTTCAAGAATACAGTTCTTACTACAGCTGGGTCTGAGGTGAATAGTTTTGACTTTTGATACTTGTATAAGAACCTTTCCAAGTAGTCTTCAGGACTTTCATCTTCTATTTGATGCATTTTTAAAATTTCATTTTTAACATTATCCTTACAATAGTCTTGGTATTTTCATAAAAATGTGTCTTTCATTTGATCCCAAGAAAGGATTGTATTTTCTCCAAAGCTCATGAACCATATTAAGGCTGAATCTTTCATTGTAGCAGGAAAAAGCTTAATTTTTTGGGCATCGTCTGAGTAGTTATAGCTTCTACATAATATGTCAAAATCAAATAAAAATAAATCTAGATCTTCAGTTGACATACCTCTAAAAGTGGGTAACGATGATAGTGGGATATTCTTCATGATGACGTTTCTAGAAATATCCAAGATTGGAAACCCAAAGGTCTCAGTCTCTGTAGATGCATTTACTTCTTCTTCTACCATTCTACTGATGGATGGTTCAGAAACTAGATTTTTTGTGTCTCCTAAATGTTCAGCAGACTCACGTTTTGCCTATCCCAACATTGATTCTTCTTTTTTAGGTTCTCCTTCTGGAGCCTCGCTGGCTCCCCTTGAATTTTTTGTTGGTGGAATTTTTTCTGCACCAGTGTCAATTGGATTAGTGGGGGGGTTTGTTTTTGAATCTTTGAAGCTTACAAATCTACCCTTGTTATCTCTATATCCATGCATAAAATGGAAATTTGATTCTTTAGCTGAATTGAAATCCTAATTCTATCTAGAAGCTAAGAAGGCAACCTGGCTTCAGAGAACCCCACTCTAGTGGTTGCGTGGCTCTTCACTCATGTCTTAAACGTTTTATCCTCCTCCCTCAAGAAGCCTTTTAAAACATTAAAATTTATGCAAACAATCTAACCTAAAAATTACTTCCTACCATTTGTAACACCCTAGCAACGACGTCAAAATGTTGTACTACTTATATGTATAATAAAATGCACTCATTAATTATCAATCCGGGATTCATAATCAACAGAGTTACAAGACACCAGTAAGAAAGGTAATTCCTAATGTCACGAGTATAGATTCAAGCCAGATTATGTATGCTGGAAACAAATCAAAATGGTAAACTACAATGCACTTTGGTTGTGTTTCACAGAGAGGCTATCTATTCCATTATGGCACATGCAAGTATGAGATGGAATTGGTTTGATAGATCAACTCTGATGTCTGACCTAGAAAACTAACTATGCAATCCACACTTTTTGAAAGGAAATCACACATCAATCAGCATAGCATGGGTAGTTCAATAGTCAATAGGTTGGTTTTGTTGTGGTTCACAATGAACTTCACTAGTTATTATCCAAGTAGTGTTGACTATTGTTTCCAACAACTATGATCACTCAAGGAAATCAAACTCATGAGAACAGAAACAGAGCATATGCAAAAAAAAAGTAATTAAATATCTCTAAGTAATTATAGAATGGAAATATTAATCTAAGCTCCACTGTTATCATCTAACAGAGTTAAAGCTTTAGCTAATTCAATGTTTATACTATTGAAAACAAACACTAATGCTAATCTACGAAGAGGATGACCTTTTTTGGGCGGTGGGCCCTTGCTGCTTCAACAGCTCAACTGTTGAAGTCTACAGGAAGCTTGCTTTTAATACACACATTATTGTCACTCACACTTCAAAACATAAAATCAAAACTCTCTTTAACAACTCAACTCATTCTTAATAATAGATAATCAGAATATGGAGATAAAATGGCATTCCATTAATCTTCACTCAGAAATATGTTCTGTACTATCATATGTTGCTTACATATTGGTGATATTCTAACTCTCCTACTCTTATACCATCCTTTCCATGGCTATTTAATTGTCTGAATCGTGAAACACAAGGGGGAAAAGTGATTTGCAAATCAATCAGTTGTTAAGTTTAATCATTCAGTTACATCTTTAGCTTCATCCTCATGACACGAAGTGCATGAGGATGAGGCAATCATCAAACTATCCTTATCATAGAAAATAGACGTCCACCAATTGGCTTAGGCGAGATCTGGAACTTAACTTAGTGCATTAGGCTCTTCCATATTAGTACCGGATTGTAACAGGTAGATGGTACCAGATCATGACAGAGCGCAAAAGGTGGTACCGGATCATGACAGAGTGTGGTCGTTGGTACCGGATCATAACAGTGCCTGTTGTTGGTACCGGATCATAACAGAGTGTGTTCGTTGGTACCAGATCACAAAAGGTAAGATTTAGTACCAGACACATTTGGCATCGGATCAGATAGCAACAGTCTTGGTGCGCAGGTACCGGATCATGACAGAGTTGGTACAGGAACACTAGACATCTAGGGGTCAAAGATTCACATATGACAAATCGAGCATTAGTACATGAAATATTTAATTCCTTAACTCAATAAACCACAAAATACATGAATTAACCATACTTTACCTTATGAGCTTATTACTGGAAATTGGTAGCGTTCTTGTCATTCACTCAAGCTTTAGGTAGGCCCAAAAAGGTATAGGTGAAGAGTAAAATAGGGTAATGAGAATGTAAATTTTAGGTCTCAACAATGCCCTTTTAGTCTGGTGACTACCTGCTTCACATTATTTTCCTCATCGACATCTTCATAGTCGAAGTGTTTGTCCATCGACCTTATCCAGTCCAACAGTTCTTCAACATCTAGATTTCCCTCATACATTAGGGACCTCTATCTTAGCTCTACCTCCCAATCTGGCAACTACTCTCAACAAACGCTCCTCTGTAGCATCCTCTCCTGCAGCTTCTTCAACCTCAACCTCTTCACTTTCTGCATCACTGACATCCCCAATGGCAGGTTCTCTTCTATGTGTTACTTCCATTGCTTCCATTCGGGCGCGAAGCTCTCGCATCTCCCTTTATACAGCATGGTTGGATAAAGGAAGATCTCATCTTCTTGGTGGCATTGTGTTGACTGTCTGTCACACACAGAGTATAGCTCCGAGTTTTCTGTCTCCTTCTTTTTCCTCCTTTGCTTGTGCTAGCACTCTGTAATTTTCCCAAGGCTGTGAGGCAGTCACAGAGGCAACATCAAAACCACTTCGAGTATTGGATCTAGCCCTCCAAGACTCAAAGAGGGATCTCTCTGTCTGATATAGCTTTGTTTGAAGAGGTATTAGGCTAGTTATGAAGAACATGGGTTGGGGTTTTTAAATGGTTTATTTGGAACAGCAAGGAGGGCCATTGGGCAAATGGGATCTGTATTTGAATAAATACGAAATACAACCAGAAACAAGGAAAGAAGACTTCCACAGGGCGAGATAATATACTCACTGGATCTTTTAGTAGCTTAAATGATGGACATAAGAAAATATGAGAGAGATAGATTCAACTAAGAAGCAGTTAAGAATTTCTTAATTGAAAATATCAGAAGATAAACATTAAAATCTTTAGAATCAGAAACAGGGTATCAAAGATAAATCCTGCAACTTTACGTAACTCTTAAAGATTAGTTCTAGAAAAAAATATGATCACAAAGCAAGAAAACATTCAAATTAGAGAATAAACATCACCAATGAATACACGCAAGAATCCTGTGAACAACATGCTCATTTCTGATAGATCATTTGAAGTTACAGGAAAAATTTCTCTGCTAAACACAGCCCACAGTCCAGCCAGGAACCTCACAGGTCGAACCCTTTTACATTAAAATCATATGAATAAATAGGATAGATCATCCCAATAAGTTTCGGAAGTCGGTTTAACCTCCTCGGCCAAAAATAGCCACCACTCCCACGAAATTTGGAGCTTTCTGCCATGAAAGACGGACCGGTTTTCCGTGAAAAAGGGGTCCGAACAGACATGATTTTCTCTTCAATGATGACACTTGGGAGAAAAATGAAAGAGGTTATTGTATATGAGCATGTGTTGGACAAAAAACTCCTTTTGTTTTTCCAAATTCGTTCTCAGTTGGCCGTAACAGTTCCCGCAAGATCGGGACTGAAACGGAAAATTGAAATTCTGGAAAAGTAGGCCTCGAAGATGTCTTCTATTCTCCCTGATAGTAACTCCTTTGAAAACAATGAGAGAGGTTTTTTTTCTTCAGCCCGTGCTGAGAAAAAACCTCTCTCAGAGTTTTAAAATCCGTCTCCGTTTGCCCAAAAATCGATCTGAAAGAGGACGTGGTAAAACAGGCAAAAGTGGTTTTTTCGTGAAACGCAAAATTCCGGACCCCCCCCCCCCCTCTCGTTAAATTTTGGATGGTGAGGGGGGGTTTGGAATTTTTATTAGCCATGGATTTATTTTGAGGTGATGCATGATTAAATGGAAATGTGTGAAGTTTAATTGGGATTCCGAACCCCCCCCTCTCGTTAAATCTCGGAAGGTGAGGGGAGGTCCGGAAAGTTTATGGACCGTGGATTAATTACTTGGTAAGTGGATGCGGGCGCGTTGAGGTTTGAAGGAGAGGGAGTTTTGGTGTGAGTGGAGGGTGACGTAGGGGTGAGGTGTGAGGGGGGTGAGTGGAGTGTGACGTGAGGGGAGTGAGGGGGTAGACTTAGGTTCATTTTGTTTTATGTTTTTGTTTTTTGTTTTTAATATTTTATGTTTTGTTTTATATGTTACATGTATATTACACGTTTGGTTTTATGTTTTAATTTATATGTTTTATATATTGTATTTTATATTTTATTTAAATGTTTTTATATATTATGTAGGTTTATTATGATATGTTTTGTTTTTTATATTTAATTATTATATTTTTGTTTTTTGTTTTTTAAATTGTTTTATATTTTTATATTGTTTTTTGTATTTTCTTTTTATTTAAATTTAAATTTTTTATGATTTGTTTTATTTAATTTAAAACTAACCTAGTTACTAATACTAACTTAATTATTAACCATTAATTAATTAATTAATTAACAATTGATTTATTATTAATTAACCAACTAATTATTAGCTAATCTAGTTTATTAAACTAACTACATTAGCATTTATTATTATTTTAATCTAACTGATCTATTATTCTTTTTGTTCATCCTAAGTCTGATTATTTACGGATGGTTGACGGGCGAGAGGTAGTCAATGGGGCCACAAGACAAGGGAGTGAGGGCGCAACGTGTATGAAGGATGCAGCAGGGTGATGGGGAATCGAGCGAAAAGAATGGAGGGAGGAAAAGGAATCAACCGAGCCATACTTCGTCATCGTGAGAGAAACGCCAAATCAACAATCGAAGAATCGAGTTACCTATAATTATAGGACGCCAACGTCCTGAAATATACAGACAAAAAATGTGCTCTGATACCACTTGATGCAGACCCCCTAACCCTCCTAAGGGTTGCGTGACCTCCCATTCAGGATCTTCTAATTCTGGAGCCGAAATGGCTCTTCTGGTTCCGAACTAGATCCCTTCGGACAATTATGATGGTCCCTTACGAATGCTAAGTTATCTTTTTCAGGTGCAAAGCGTGCACCCCCACAGCGCGTGACCAAGGGATGTGACCAAGTGCAAAGACGAAAAGGCACTTATCGGGGACCGGGACTTCACGAGTTAAGTGTCCCGTCTTCTAGTCTCTCAAACCCCTGGTAGCCAAAATGTTGAATTGGTCCGCGCTCTCTCCTTCGGGATTTCGCGTTTTGTGAAATCTGGATGCAAGGGATATCCTTGCTCCTTAGAACCTCCGGTCACTGAAAATTCGAAATGAGCCAGCAACTATTCCTTTTCAGGATTTTTCATTATGCAAAATCAAGATGCAAGGGGATCTCTCTACTCCTTGGAGTCCCCGATTGCTGAAAAGTCAAAATGTCAAAATACCCTGGTGCATGATCGACGACTCACGACAATAACTGCGATCAACGGTCCTAGTCGATTGGCGATTTGGGATCCTGAAAGACAAGATTCACTATCTTTTCAACTCACGGTCCCCGAAATTCTGAAATAAACGTCGAGAAACTCTCACCTCTAACCTCCTCACAACTCCACCTAATCCAATGGCCTATGGGGTTTCGGTGTTCCTCCTCGGGGATTCTCCCCCGTCCATTCGGTTTTATGCTCCTCCTAGATCTATGCAGGGATAAAGCCTATGCTCCTCCCTTCAATCAAAAGGTCTGCAGGGATTTCCACCGCGTTTCGATGCTCGACGACGTTCTTCCTACTAATATTTTACTCGATTTCGAATTAGAAGATTTTCTAAGTCCGCGAAGGCTCATTCTTCGCTCCTCCTAGGGAATGCCTGGATCTTGACAACACTTCTGAAGTGTTATCCCTACTGAACTTTGTCTAGTTCAGACTTCGACTCCCGCACACTCCTTGCTTCTAATGGAGTTCGATAGCTTAGATCCACGATGTTTTCTCTCTGGCTCGATGCACACCTTACAGATATCCTAATGAAGAGAAAACAATTCCACCGAATTTCTCGTTGGCTCGATGCACACCTTGCAAAGATCCTAACAAAGCAAAATGATTGAAACTGGGAACAGATCACAGTTCTATTCACTTGTTTATAAAACAGAAAATAATAGGAAAACACACACAGTCCAAGATCAACACATTTGGATCAATTTCCCATTATGTTCTATTCATAAGCACCCACTGGCTACTAAATACATACAAAATATAGTAGCTTCAAAAAATGAGATCTTCTGCTCACTCCCAGTTCTCTTACAGATGACTTCTCTGTATTATAGCCCTCCCCTCTACTACTAACTGGACTTACAAACTTTTTCATAACTCAAAATGTTCCTAGGGTTTTTTTCTGCTACTTGCCTACTCTAAACCTTATCCTACGCTATCTTAGTCTAGTCGTATTCTAGAGCCGAAGTGGAAACTACTGCTCCGTTTACAATTTCAAAAACTTGCTTCACAAGGTAAAATTCCGCACCGGTTCAAGTGTGCCTCAAAAAGTGAATTCTAGTGCTGAGTGGAGGCAGATCCCAAAATCCGTTGTAGCCGCCCAAGTCTAAGTTCTGGAAGAAATCGCACGTGTTGAATGTTCCTGCCTCTAGCACTTGACACGATGCTCATGTATCATACTCCCCTTGACAAAAATTTATGGACTCCTGTCCATGAGCTCCTCTACTGATTTTCCCTACTTCTGGATAGAAGCATCATTTTCCCAACTGGAATCTTCGATTGGGTGTCCCTTCCATTTGACCAGATACTCAAAATAAGTCTTCCTCCTGGTCTTCTTGCCAATCCTTTGATCAACAATTTTCTCCATCTGCGGCTTTTCTGCTACAGGCATATGTTTCTCCCACTAAATATTTCCTCGATCTTCTGACCCTTTTAAGTCATCTTTCTTGTAAGGATACAGGTCTGAAATGTTGAATATGGATGAAATTCCCACACCATTTGGCAATTTGATATCATAGGTGTTTGCATTGAAGTTCCTTAAGATCTTACAAGGTCCTATCTTCTTCATCTTAAATTTGTTACATGTTCCCCTAGGGAACCTTTCCTTCCTGAGATGTGCTAAAACCTTATATCCCACTTCAAATTGAAGTTCCCTGCGATGCTAATCTTCTCTGTGTTTGTATTTCTGATTAGAACTCTGTAATTTTTCTTTGATCCGACCATGGAGTCTCTGCATCTCAGCAGCAAAATCCTCTGCTACAGTGCTTTTGATCTCTCCCTGTTCCAAGTCCCTTAACTCAGACACTCCCCTGGGTTGCATTCCATAGAGTATTTGGAACGGGCTTCTTCTACTGCTTCTTTTTGGTGAGTCATTGTATGCAAATTCTGCTTATGGCAGAATCTGAACCCACTGGTTATGGTGTTCAGTGACCAAACTTCTCAATAAGTTTCCCAAACTTCTGTTTACTACCTCAGTCTGCAAATTTGTCTGAGCGTGATAAGTTGAGCTGAAGGAATAATCTGTCCCCATCTTCTTCCACAATGTCCTCGAAACGTGACCAACAAATTTTGTGTCCCTGTCTGAGACAATGCTTCTGGGTAGGTCGTGAAGTCTCACAACTTCTATGAAAAACATATTTGCAACATGTGTTGCATCACTCGTCTTCTGGAATGGGATGAAATGTGCCATATTTGAGAACCTATCCACCACCACAAATATGGAATCGACTCCCCTTTGTTTTCTTGGCAATCCCAACATGAAATCCATGCTTATTGCATCCCAAGGCCTCTCTAGTATTGGCAATGGTTGATACAATACAGTGTTCTATCTTTTCCCCTTTGCATGTTGGCAGATTTTACATATGTTCACCAAATTTAAAACATCTATCCTCATACCTGGCCAATAGTACGAGCTACTCAACTATGCAATTGTTTTATCATGGCCGAAATGTCCAACCAATCCTCCACTATGCTTCTCCTTCAGAAGATTGTCCCTCATCGAGCATCTTGGTATGCACAATTGATTTCTTCTGAACAACAATCCTTCTTGAACCATGTACTCAGTCCACTGACTTTTTTCTCTCAGCACAGGGCTTGTACATGCTTCGTAGGCCTCCTTGAAATATGTATCATCACAATACATATCCTTAAGGTGTTCAAACCCCAAGGTCTTCACCTGGAATTCCTGTAGAATTAAACATATCATGCTTAACGCATCAATAACCTTGTTAGTATTCCCAACAATATGTTTTATGAAAAAAGTAAAATTTTGCATAAATTACACCCATTTTGCATGCCTCTGATTTAGTTTTTCTTATCAGGTTATGAATTGTAAGCTTGGTTATCGTTATACAAGACAAACTCTTTCGGGACAAGATAATGCCTCCATTTCTTCAATGCTTGAATTATGGCATAGAACTACTTGTCATATGTGGAGTATTTCCTCTTAGCCTCATTCAGCTTCTCACTGAAATAGGCAACAGGTCGATTATCCTGACTCAGAACTGCTCCTATTGCAACTCCACTTGCATCACATCTTACCTGGAATGTCTTTTCGAAATTCGGCAAGATCAGAATTAGTCGTTATGTTATCTTCTCCTTCAGTATATTGAAGCTCCTTTCAGCCTCCTCTATCCATTTAAAAGACTTGTGCTGCTTCTTTACTGTATCCATCATTGGTGCACAAATTCCACTGAAGTCTCTAATGAAATTTCTGTAGAAACTTGGTAAACCATGAAAGCTCCTTACCTTGAACATGCTCCTTGGTGATGGCCATTCTCTGATTGCTTTCACCTTCTCTGGATCCATCTTCAATTAATTCGAATATATCACAAAACCCAAGTAAATGAGCTCTGTCTTCATAAAAGAGGACTTCTTCAGATTGATCAACAACTTCTCCTACTATAGCCTCCTCATTACTAGCGTTAGGTGCCTCAAATGCTCCTCTTTGGTCCTATTAAAGACCAGTATATCGTCCAGATATACAACCATGAACTTGCCAATGAAATATTTTAGAAATCCGTTCATCAGCCTCATAAAAGTGCTCGGGAAATTTTTTAAGCCAAATGGCATAACTAGCCACTCATACAGGCCTTCATTCGTCTTAAAGGTTTTTTTCCCTTCATCACCTTCTCTCGTCCTGATCTGGTGATATCCACTTTTCAGGTCTATCTTGGAAAATAAATTTGCTCCACTTAAGCAATCCACTAAATCATCCATTCTCGGTAAAGGGAATCTATACCTGATGGTGATCTTGTTGATGGCTCTTGCGTTTGTGCACATTCTCCATCATCCATCTTTCTTTGGGCTTAACATAGTTGGTACTATGCATAGGCTCAAACTTTCCCTGACCAAACCCTTATTCATCAATTCTTGGACTTGGCTCTTCACCTCCTCATTTTCTCGAGGTGTTAATCTGTACGCTGCCTTGTTCGATAGGCTTGCTCCTAGTATCAAGTCGATATGATGATTGATACTCCTGATGGGTGGCAATGAGTTTGGCAGCTCATCCACAACTATATCATCAAAATTATCCAGTAGCTCTTGAAATTTTTCAGGTAGATCATTCACTGATGTACTTGTGAGGATGACTCTGGGCTTCCTCACCAAAGTGAACTTCATCTCCTCTTCTTTCTTGAATTCCTTCAGGATTTCATTCCCACTCATGAGAAGTATGCTTGTGTTGGCTTCCTCTTTCTCTCTCTTCTCCTCCATTCGCAGCAACATATGCATTCTACCATTCTTCTCCAATGTGTATGTATTCTTTCTTCCATCGTAAATGACATTTTTTTCAGACTGACATGGTATTCCCAAAATAATGTGGCATACGTCCATGGGAATTACATCACATAGGATTTCATCTTTATATCCTCCTATTTTAATTTCAACCAAGCATTGTTTAGTGATTGTTGCCTAGTGTCCTTTTTGTAGCCATGAGACTTTGTATGGCCTTGTATGTGGCGTTGTCTTCAGCTCCAATTTCTCCACCATCTCTTTGGATACTAGGTTGTCAGTACTCCCACTTTGAATGATCACCTTGCATACTTTATCCTTAGTTTTGCAAGCTATCCTGAAGAGACTATTTCTCTTCACTGGCTTTTCAATTTCTGCCTCTGGTTTTAAGAGAACTTTTCTCAACATCAGGGATGCTCCATTCTCTGCTCCTTCTACCTCAACATCTCTTTGTCTTGCTTCTGAAATGTGGGCTTCTCCTCCTTCCTTCTTCTTCTCAGGACATTCCCAAGACATTTTCCCTACCTTTCCACAATTATAGCACCTTACTCCTACTCTGCCTCTTCCTCTAGAAGAGTTTCTTCCACCATTATGTCTTCCTCTTAAACTTCCTCCTCGTTCTGAATGATTGTGTGGTTTCTTAGCCTCGTCCTTAGATTGATGTGCTCTATCATGATTAAATCCCTTTCTTTTTCTTGGGATCGACCCTTTACCTATTCCTCGCTGGTTCTGTTTTCTGGCCAGCTTCTCCTCTGCCTTCAATATAAACTGATACGCATCTTCCACAGTCCTTACTGAAATCATGCTAAGCTCGTCTCGGATCTCATATCTCAAGCCATTTATATATCTGGTGAATTTTTCTTCATCTCTCTCCCATTGTCCAACTCTAATGTTTAGTCGGTAGAACTCCTCGGTGTACTCCCTGACTATCATCCCTTTCTGTCTCAGGTTCTGTAGCTTCTTGAACAGATTGATATGGTAGTCTTTGGGTATGAACTTAGCCTTCAGTTTGGCTACCATCATGTCCCAACTCTTAATCCTCTATTTTCCTTTACTTCTCCTCTCAGCCTGCAGTTCATCCCACCATAGTGTTGCATTCCCTTTCAGTCTGGTGACTACCTACTTCACCTTCTTTTCCTCATCGACATCTTCATAGTCGAAGTGTATGTCCATGGACCTTATCTAGTCCAACAGTTCTTCAACATCTAGATTTCCCTCATACATGGGGACCTCTATCTTAGCTCTGCCTCCCAATGTGGCAACTGCTCTCAACAAACATTCTTCTGCAGCATCCTCTCCTTCATCTTCTTCAACCTCAACCTCTTCAAAATCCACATCACTGACATCCCCAATGCCAAGTTCTCTTCTTTGTGCTGCTTCCATTGCTTCCATTCTAGTGCGAAACTCCCGCATCTCCATTTCTACAACACAATTGGCTAAAGGCAGATCTTGTCTTCTTGGTAGCATTGTGTTGACTGTCTGTCACACACAGAGTATAGCTCTGATTTTTCTGTCTCCTTCTTTTTCCTCCTTCGCCTGAAATATATAGATGAAAAATGTGATATGATACCACCTGATGCAAACCCCCTATCCCTTCTAAGGGTTGCATGACCTCCCAGTCAGGATCTTCTGATTCTGGAGTCAAAAAGGCTCTTTTGGTTTCAAACTAGAACCCTTCAAACAATTACACAGGTCCCTTACGAATGCTCAATTGGATTTTTCAGGTGCCAAGCGTGCACCCACACAGTGCATGACCAAGGACTGTGACCAAGTGTCAAGCCGAAAAGGCACTTATCGGGGACCGGGACTTCTCGAGTCAAGTGTCCCATCTTTTGGTCTCTCGAACCCCCGGTAGCCGAAATACCAAATTGGTACGCGCTCGCTCCTTCGGGATTTCACATTTCACGAAATCTGGATGCAAGGGATATCCTTGCTCGTTAGAACCTCTGGTCACCAAAAAGAAAAAATGACACAGCGACTATTCCTTTTTGGGATTTCACATTTCGCAAAATCAGGATGAAAGGGGATGTCTCTGCTCCTTGGAGTCCCCGGTTGCTGAAAAGACAAAATGTCAAAATACCTCGGTGCTTGATCGATGGCTCATGACAATGCCTTCGATCGACAGTCCTGGTCGATTCACGATTTCACGATTTGGGATCCTAAAAGATAAGATTCCCTGCCTTTTCAAATCATGGTCCCCGAAATTCTGATATAAATGTCAAGAAACTCTCGCATCTCCACCTGATCCAATGGCTTGCGGGGTTTCGGTGTTCCTCCTTGGGGATTCTCCCCCATCCGTTTGGTTCTCTGAATTCTCCTCCTGGATCTATGTAGGGTTAAATCTTGTTCTCCTCCCTTCGATCGGATGGTTTGCAAGGATTTCCACCATGTTCCGACGCTCGACGGCATTCTTCCTCCTGAGATTTCACTCAATTTTGACTTAGAAGATTTTCTAAGTCTGTGAAAGCTCATTCTTCGCTCCTCCTGGGGAATGGGTTCCTAGATCCTGACAACACTTCTGAAGTGTTATCCCTCCTAAACTTTGTCTAGTTCAGAATCCGACTCCCATGCACTCCTTGCATCTGATGGAGTTCAATAGCTCAGATCCACAGTGTGTTCTCTCTGGCTCTATGCACACCTTCCAGAGCTCCTAATGAAGAGAAAAAAAATTCCACAATGTGTCTCTCTAGCTCGATGCACACCTTGCAGACCTCCTAACGAAGAGAAACAATTGAAACTGGGAACAGCTCACAGTTCCATTCACTTGTTTACAAAACAGAAAATAACAAGAAAACACACACAGTCCAAGATCAACACATTTGGATCAATTTCCCATTCTGTTCTATTCATAAGTTCCCACTGGCTACTAAATACTTACAAAATACAGTAGCTTCAAAAACTGAGATCTTCTGCTCACTCGCAGTTCCCTTACAGATGACTTCTCTGTATTATAGCCCTTCCCTTTGTCGCTAACTGGGCTTACAAACTTTTTCATAACTCAAAATGTTCCTAGGGTTTTTTTCTGCTACTTGCCTACTCTAAACCTTATCTTATGCTATCTTATTCTAGTCGCATTCCAGAGCCGAAGTGGAAACTCATGCTCTGTTTACAATTTCAAAAACTTGCTTCACAAGGTAAAATTCGGCATCGGTTCAAGTGTGCCTCAAAAAGTGAATTCTGGTGTTGAGTGGAGGCGGATCCCGAAATCCGTTGTAGCTGCCCACGTCAAAGTTCTAGAAGAACTCGCATGTGTTGAATGTTCCCGCCTCTATGCACTTGACATGATGTTCCTGCATCAGTTTTCCTGAAACCACTTTTGCCAAAACCCTGATTGGAAATCAATCTAGATCCCATTATGAGGGATCTAGTCATCAACAGGTGAGCTATAAAAAAGAAATGTAGCAAAGGAAAGAAGAAAGAAACCATAACTGAAACGGCTGAAAGTGTTGGAGAGAATCAACCGACCTAGTTGGATACTCTAAAGGAGGATATCGCTAAGCTAAAATAAACTCTCAGGTGGAGACAAGTACATCCCATCAACTTTTGGACAAATGGTGCCTAGATATGATGAACCTGTTCCTAACGGTCCCTCTAAAATAGGGTAACATTCATTATAAATCATTTCTCCTTTATAACTGATCTCTAATCTTAGAACGATGAGAAGTCCGAACATTTTGTATTCCACGAAGAAACATTCTCTATATATATATTATCTCGAGGATATAGAATGGATGGAGAAAAGAGGATCATGCCCTCTGTGCAGGAAGATCTTTGTAAATTTTTGGGGCTAGAATGAACATATAAATGAAAAATAGGATTTTGGATTGTTTATGAATAGATTCTAACTGGCGGTGATATGGGTCTTGTTTTCCTTTCATAGTATGCATTTCCTATGATCCTTTATTCCATATATATTTTTCTTCTATCTAAATTGGACAATTAAAGGCCCAAAATTCATCATTTGATGCTCTTGGTTTAGCAATTTAGAATATGTTTATCTCTTCTGAACTAATTCAAAATTCATTCATATAATGCTCTGATGCAGTTATGTGTCCCTTTTCCTCTGATACCATGCAAATTTTTCAGATATAAACTCAGACTCATTGCTTGATTTAGCCTTTTCCTCTTAATATTCCCCAGGTTTGACAATGTATTGTTTATTCTAGACTCCATAGACTAAATCATTTTATTAAAAACCCCCAAAACAAACTGAATCTAACCACCTGATTATCAAAGAAATACCCAGTGACAAGAGAGAGCCCTCTCTGAGTTAAGCAAACTAGTGCCCAGCTCTAAAGTTGGTTGAAATAGTTACCTCTGTCGTTTTTCTATTCAGCTGGACAAAATTTACAAAGTGCTAACAGGAAGTACATGCTTGTATGACATGAAGTCTATTTTATACAAGGAACATAATAAGTATCATGTTTTCAAGGATGGGATTGATTTCATTGTGAGAGTTCATCGAAAGAAGACTAATTTGATAGTTGTCACTACAAGGCACATGCTAGTTAATGATAGTATCCATGATACAGATTTGCAACCTACAGTTGAAATAAGAACATGTCCTTCAGTTGATGTTGTTCATGTTAAGAAGGGAAGATATGTTGATGGTTCATTCTCTTTCACATCTATATATTCAATTTTTTTGTTCAATTTATTACTAATAAGTGAATTATGGTTGGCTACTACAACAATGAATGGCGTAGTTTGTGAATTTAAGGGAATAGTTAACGTGGTCACTAGTAATATTTCAGTATTCATTATGGTTGTGATGAGACAAGTGCTCATTATCCAAGCAAGAAATTTGGATGACACTGGACAAGTGAGGTAGAAGCATTCTCACTTGATTTCCGAATAGTCCATACATTTGGAGGCCTCTTCATAAATAAGAGGCACATAAAGGTGCATGATATAAGCATATTTTTAAATACTATGTCATGTTCATATGGATATATACCTTGAAGAGAATCAATCAAGTACAGATGATAACAATACAAGAAAAAAAAAATTCAAGGCAAGAGCGATAATGGGCAGTGTATTCATTTAGGGGATTCTACATATACATAAAAAATACAAGAACAAAGAGTCCAAATGGGAAAGGCATAGATCATCATTCGACTTGATTTCTATTGAACCCCTTTTGTGATCTTTCCCCCTCCCTTAATTCTATTTTCCCTCCTCTTTTATTACCTATTCTTTTCCCCCTTATATACTTTCCATTTTCCCATTTTCTCTTTTTCCCTTTCTTGGCACTACCATACTTAGTCAATTTTCACGTTCACGGACTTTCGAACTCTCATATAATGAAAGTATCATATGTTCACGGACTTTCGGACTCTCATATAATAAAAGTATCTTATATATATATATATATATATATATATATATATATATATAGATAGATATATATAAGCAATAGTATGTTAGATACACATGTATGTTTCCACTTGTTGAGAACTAAATTAGGTTCCAACACTATACTAATGATTCTATCTAATGTAACATTATGTACATAATAACAATTATCTTATATTCATTAATTGAGGTTGTGAAACTTGTGCAAGCTTTATATAGATAAAATGAAAGGAGGTTGTTCCAGGTGAGGAGCTTATCTTCCATGAGAAACCAAGTGAATAGATTTGATTTTAAAGGACACTCCCATGACCAGATCTTCCTTTTCGTTGTATCACTGTTCTTTTGCCACAACTCCGTAGCCAGAGCATTATAAATATTCGTTGTAGTAATTATTCATGTTCCATCCCCTCTCGTCCATCTTATCTCATCGTGATATTCTGTTGCAGAAATACCTGTGGTAGTCAAGTGGATTCTATAATTTTCCCATTATGTGGCCAGTGTTCCCAACAAACCCGAATTTGTACTGGTTACCCAATTAGCAATGGTCAAACCTGTAGCAATAGATCCTCTCTCTTGGAAAAGGTAGTGTACATGATGACATTTAGATGTTTAATCAATGCATTTGAAAGGAAAGCATCTTTCCCCATACCCAGGATAGCATATTTACCGACCAAAATATATGCCCCATTCCCTGGTTTCCAAGACAACCATCTAACAAGTAAAGGGAGAGCATTAAGCAATTTTTTCCAAGTTTGTGAACCGACCCTAGACGTAGGAATAAATGAACAGAGCCAAGTGATTACTAGTAGATGTGGTAGATATTTATATTTCAAGACGCGGTTCCATATCCCCGGCTGCATCAAACCTCTCCATAAATATTTAGCCACTAAGGCCTAAGAAAAACAATAGATATTTCTGATCCCCCAACCCCCATAACTCTTAGTCTTATCTATAGTCTCCCAATTACACAGGTGATAGGACGTAAAGGATTTTTCTCTCGACCAAAGGAAAGAGAAATTCATCCTATGAATCCGACATAAAACAGAGACAGGGATGTGTGAAAGTGCCATACAGTAAACTGGTTGACTTTCCAAAACGGCCTTGATTAAAACATATATGCCCCCCAAGGTAAGAAATCGATTACACCAATGAAAATTCTTTGTTCAAACTTCTTTAAGAGCCACTGCCAATCTGTTACCTTGTAACTATCCATCTTTAAGAGGAAACCCAAATAAGTAAAACCCTCCAATAAAAACTTAAAGCCAAAATGAAACAGATCTTTCAGAACAAGTAAAACATCAAGTTGGACTCCATAATGATGAAAAGTAGACTTATAGAGGTTTATCTCCAAACCAGAAGCAACACAAAAAGTAATTAATTGCTTATTTATTTCCTTCCACTCGTCCACCAATGTTTTTGACATAATAATCACATCATCCACAAAAAGTAGATGAAGTATTCTTACCAGAAGAGAGACCTTAATGCCAGAAATCTTACCATCTCGTAGGCTCTTGTTAAGTGAGAGACTCAAACCTTCCATCACTAAGATGAAAAGAAGAGGGGAAAGAGTACAAACCTGACGAATGCCTCTTTCACTTTTTATAAACTTTGAAGCTTCACCATTTATCAAAATGGCCAAAGAGGCTGAAGACACACATCCCATAATCCAACTAGTCATAATATGACCAAAACCACACTAAATCAGAACTAATCTTAAGTAATCCCAATTAATGAAATCATAATCTTTTTAAGATCCATTTTCAAGATAATAGCCTGAAGCTTCTTTGATTTGATACTGTGAAGGCACTCTTGTGTCATGCCGATTGCATCTAGAATCTGACGACCCTTTAGAAACCCCAATTGCTCCTCAGATAGAGACCTTGACAGAATAGGTCTTATTCTCTTGGAAATAATCTTAGTTACAATTTTATAACACAAATTGCAAAGTGCTATTGGTCGATAATCAAATAAATTTATAGGCCGATTTAAATTTGAAATTAGTGCAAGAAAAGTGGAATTGATTGGACTACACACTTCTCCTCAGAGTCTAGTAGCTTCCACCATGGCAAGAATATATGGCCCTACCAAATCAAAAAAGAATAGGAAAAACTCAACTGTCCACTCGTTCGGCCCGGGGCTCTTGTCTTTTTCAAACCCCTTTAGTACCTTTAAAAGTTCTTCCAAAGCAATATCCTTCTCCATAAAAAGAACATCATCCTCCTGCACCATCCTAGGATAAAGACGTATTGTCTCCAATTATACCCTTAAATCTGACTGGTTTTGTTCCTTAAAGAAGGAATCAAAATAATTTAGGGCTTTCACTTTGATAGCTTTTTGTCCCATATGCAAGCGACCAGTCTCATCAACAATCTCCCATATGAAATTCTTATTTCTTCGAAAACTAGCAAATCTATGAAAAAACTTAGTGTTTGTATCCCCGCTCTTGATCCAAGTTGCCCTTCTTTTATGCCTCCAACTTTCCTCTTCATCTAGTAAAAGCTTGTTGTGGACTCCCTCCAATTGTTTACAATGAATATTAAAATCAATACTAGTATTTTCATTTAATTTCTGGTCCATTAGAGCTTCCAAATCATTTTCCACTTTCGTCAGAAGTTCTTTACTTAATACGAGTTCTTGTCGAGCCCAAACCTTTACTTGGTGCTTGAGCAGAGCTAGTTTCTCCACTAGCCTTTGTCAAGGATCTTCCAAGTGGGTAAACCGACTATCAAGCCAAACCTCTCAGGTTAATGCAGTGAAGGAAATATCTTCTAACCAGATCAGGTTAAATTTGAAAGGATACACAGTCTTTGGAAACCCAATATCAAGTTGAAAAAACACAGGAGCATGATCTGAAATGAAGCTAGAGCTGACCCACAATCTATATCTCGACACTAGTCCAAGAATGCCTTTTGCCACAAAGAATCTATCCAAACACTTAGAAATGTTGGAATCCCCCATCCTGTCATTGTGCCACATCGACACCAACTGTATCAAAACCACATCCACCAAAGAAGTATCTGCAAATAAATCCTTAAAAAAAAAATGCCAAAGGATCAATGACAGCAGTCGAGCCCCAAATATCATCGGTACTCATGGAAAAATTTAAATCCCCTACCAGGATTAAATTAGAATGAGATAAAAGACCTTTTTGCACACATTTATTCCAGAAATTTTTACAATCCGAACAAGGACCATATACATTCAGAAAAGTAAAGCTCCTTTTTTCAGCAAGACTAAAACCTGTCAAAATAATTCCTCCACACGTAAGGACTGCGGAAAGAGAAAAAAAAATTGGATCCCAAGAAACCATCATTCCACCAGGATGTCCAATAGCACTAACAACACTAACAACACAAGCTAACCAGTCTGGCTTCAGACAAAACATAAAATCCCGTGCCTTCGCATCAATAGTCAAAGTCTCTTATAGAAAAATGATATGGGGTGAAACAGTGGAGAGGAGCCTAGGCATCGAGGCTAATTTGAGAGGCCCTCCAACCCCTCGAATATTCAAGGAGAGCATAATCATGACTTATCCCTAGATAGGTATTTTAATCCTCTAAGCACCTCAAGGTCACAAGTAGACAGAGTGTAAGTAGAAGCAGTAGGAAGAGTAGGTCCTACTCTTTTCTGAGTGCTTCTAGTTTTTATCGGAGATAGTTCAAGACCCAATCCCCAAGATGAGGAAAAGGATTTATCCTTCGTAGTTTCAGAAAAGGGAATATCAAAACCCAAGGTACCCTGAACCCCATCTGCCACCTCAGCTCTGTTTGAAAAAATAGGCAGATGTATCGGGCTATCAACCTCCCTAATAATAGGGATGAAACTTGACATAATCTTATCCATATATTCTTCACTCAACTCAAACTCCCCATATCCCAGAGGTAGAGAAGATTTATCAACTAAACAACTAGGGGATATGGCAGAACAAGGTCAGTGTAAAGTCTTAGCCTGAGCCTTTGCTAGAATATCAACATCGGAAGAGACTAATGAAGGTATCCCCAAGACAATAGGTTTAGAATCCACCCTCTCATACACCCTATCCATAGAACTAACAGACCCTCCCAACACAGTACGAGGCAAGTCAACCTCCTCCTCAACAATTCGTTGTTCATGGTTCTCAGAGTTCCCATTATCTTTCGTAAAAATAGAGAAATGAGAATCGAGTTTCTCCCTTTGTAAATCAGACAAGGAACAGTAAAGAGAGGGAACAAAGTGATGCAACTTACCCACAAAATAAGAATTTGAACGTTGAGGGATTTCCAGAGCCCGCAATTCTGAGTAGTTGTCCTACTCCAGGGTCTCCAACTCATCTAGATAAGCATTAAGACCAGGTTCTTCTTCTGATGACTCTTCAAGAACATAGCCAAAGGGAATTCGACAGTCCTTTTTCAATTGTCTCATGTGATGATAGTGAGAGAAATGGAAGGGGACACCAAGATAATCTAGACGTTGTGTATAAATAAAACCTTTCCATTCTATATCTAGAAATTCTAAAAGTCCACCATGAATGCCAATCTCGACGAGTATCTTTTCCATCTTCCTGTCACTAGAGTGAAAATCCTCTTCATCTGATTTTATGTATCATCCCAACATGTTCCCGATAATCTCCAAGGATCTGTGGTTCCATAAATGAAGGGGGATCCCTGGTAGAAAGACCCACAAGTGTCTAAAGATAAAGTATTTTGTAGCAAGGTCAAACTTGAGTCTCCACCTCTTGAGCACCATACTACCTCCATCGAATTCCTAGTAACCTTCCAAAATCCTATTAGAATCCTCCAGAGTGTGGAATACAAAACCAAACCAACCCCTAGGCATCATAAGGAGAGCTAGAGTGTATCCCAGAATGGGTGCCCAGGTAGCCTCCATCCATTCAGTCACCGAACTAAAACAGAAATGATGATATGCTAACCTTCCAACAAGTGCACACAACACAAGTGAGCACAATTCCTCCATCCCCATGTCCATTCCCAGGACCAGAGAACATTTCGTTCTCTTGGAATTCCAACATTTTTTAATATTCTTCGGTAAATGACACTTCCTCTCCACCAGTCCCTCTGGCACCATAGCAGAGCATTATGGCAAAGATCTGATTTTCAAACAAAATCATCAAAATTTAACGGAACTACACCAAGTGAATCGAGGAGAGAGGTGAGCGTTGTAACCTAAGTTACCTTGGATGAATGTGGTACTAAAATAAAGTAGTGAAATCACTATGAATGTAGATTTTAATACCACGGTGGTCATTTAATTAAATTCACTAATTGTTCGAGCGATCTTCAGAAATCCTGGATATTTGTTTTTTGCAAAATCTTAGGAGACTCGAATGATAAAACAAGGAGTGATGAATCTAGATATCTAATGATTCGAGGAAAGGTTGCAATACTTCCGCAACTCTTAATAAAATCCAAGTGTAGTTGAGCAAGAAGATCTCTACCTCGGAACTACAATTTTATAAAAAAATTGGACAATCATATACCCAGACAGTAGATATCGAGGGAAAAAATTGCTCGAATTGAGAGCATAAACGCAATCTTAGCTAACTCCTCCTCAACATCCCAGGCCTCTGAAAGAAACCCTTACAAGAGCAAACCATAGCATGTGAATTTCTATAGTAAAGGAGATTAAAATATTGGTTCTATCGCCATGCTCTTATACTAGAAGAAAAACATCAAAATAATCTGCAAGAATTCGTCCTTAGTCTACTTTCCTTCCATGGATTCCAAGACATTTCATAAATTATAAAAACTATAACTATTGAAATACAGATGAGTACAAAACACGGGTGCTCTTCAACTTGGATTCTTGCATGCATTCCTTTCCTTCACCTATTAATCCCAAGACTTCATCAGTAACTCCCATCTTATGCTAGTGGTACTCTTATTCCCCCTTAACCTTGAGCCACAAAGGGGTCACACACAAAAAACTCAAACCAACTAGCTCAAGATTTCCATCACAAGGAGAGGCTTCCACCTCTTTCACAAATATTGAAGCCCAACTCACACAAGTAAACTTAGTCAATAGAAAATTCAACAAAATTTCATTCATCCAACAATAGGGTACTGTTGAGCACTCAACACACCCTAAAAATCGTTTATCAATTTTTTTACTTTTTGGGTACCACTTGATCTTCTGCACTATCTGATTCGATTTCATTTTTGGAAATGTTTTTCTTTGTTTATTTTCATGACTCTCATCACCTATCCAATTTTTCTTGAACTTATGAAACCCCATGACCAAAAAGACCTTATCACCTGAATAAACAATCGGCAGCCAAACACTTCACCCAACACGCTCAGTTTTTACATCGGGAGGAATTCAAAGAAGAAAAGGAATGACTCGAAAAACCATAGTCCCCGAGCGTCAATCTCCATTGGCATCGGCAAAATGAAGTTTTGGTTTGGGTTAAGTTTTTTTCATAAAGATATCGCCGAGCGTCGATCTCCATCGGCATCGGTAAAAGATGGGGGGGACATATGTTAATAAATAACGAAAAGATATCGTCACTAGCCAATGCCTGATGTGCTTTATTGGAATCAGGGAAAACCTAGAAGGATCACAACAAACATTTTGACTGCGATAAAATTTATCCCGGATCATTGATCCTGGATATGTTTTGGCATAGGAAAGATAAGGTATGTCTAGAATGAATAACTTAAGGAAAGTCCTGACTCCGATTAATACAAGTGAATTAATTCACTGGTCTTCAACGCCACATGTATTTACCAGGTAAGAGGGTCATACAGTCTAGTTCTATCCCAAGTCATTCTTGGTTCCCTAGGTTCGAGTCACACCTTTGAGTCGGATTTGTCGCGTCAGCATTATACGGTAAGATCAATCGATGTTGGATATTTTTGTAGGAGGATATCAATGAAAACATTTGTAGCACAACCCCGATCCCCGATCCACCCACTGAAAGAGCAAAACAAAGGGACATTTTAGCATGAGATACTATCAGATTTTGAGCATTTAAGGAGTTAATTAATATATGATCCTTCATTAGTTTCTACCTCCTGCACCAATAAAAATAGACATTTAAAATCAATGATAGACCACATCACCACCGCCTCTTTCATCGTCAACCCACGACGAATTTAAGTTCTAAATATTCGGCGACAGATTTATTGAAAATTCACTCATAACTCGAATTGAATGGCTGATGCGACACGGTAAGATCTTTCCTGTTTAAAATCTCTTGAGTCGTTGTGAACAAAATCATTATGTGCATAAGAGAATACCAAAGCGTCTGAAGGAGAAAGAAGAGAAACTCAAAGGATGTATCGACTCTGTGATTATCAAAATAACCAGTTTTTAACAATCTTAAGAGGTATGTATCTGATTCTATAAATTTTACATGGCTATAATTTATATGTGTTTACCCAGTTTTTCATGGTCTCTGAAATTTTTCTTAAGTTGTAGGAAAAATGTTTCCAAGAAATCCAACAACCAGATGCTCACCAAGAGAACCAAAGATAAAATAAATAGAGACGAGAGAAGGTTCTTCTCCAGGAACAACGAGGAAATTGGAGTACGTCCCTAGGCCGGAGCCTATCATCAAGACAGAAACAAAGAAGGTTTTCATCCAGCCTCTGGCCTTTGGCAATACAAAGGCAAGCATCGGATCCAAGATGGTGCTCCCATAGTGAGTATATCTCTTTAACAAGATGAGCAGAGAGTAATACCTAGAATATGTCCCACACAATGATCCAGACATAAGGGATCTCGATGACCAGGTGTCCCCGACCATCCGACGGTCATATCTACATATGGTGGCAAGAAGAACCCCCATTTTTCCATGCATAGAAGTCCTGAAGTGGCTCATCAGCTGCACCAACACAAAAAAATGTTTAATCAACGATGACAATGGTGGGTGTGTCAGAGTGTTCCTCCCAGTAGAAGCTCAGAAATACTACAAACTTAGAGACCCTGAGGAGAGGCTAAACACACACTTCATGGTGAAATTCTATGAACGCCATGACACCAGCCGAGTGATGGCCTCATGGTGGAGGGAGGACAAGAAGTTTACCAAACAGAGCACTGGTTGGTATGATATTGTTAACCTAAGGGAGCCATACGTCTACTTGATGGCTATCATCTATTGATTGTACGTAGAGAAATATTTCTCTTGGTTTTCAGAGGCATGGATGCCTTTGGCATACACAGTTATGATCGTTGGGTGCATCTTCAACTGGGGAGAAATAATCTCCAAGAAACTAAGAATCTATGTGCAGCATGATTAGACACCAAAGGAAGGGGAAGCACCAACTTTTTACATGGCTTCATATCTGCTCAATGTCATGTGCGCTAGGAATGTCTTCGCCGACATGAATCTAAGCTACATGTTGCAGATCTCTTGGTCCACGTCTACTTCAACGTGCTATGGGAAAAAATGTACAAGAAGTATTACTCCCTCATCTACGATGAATTCATCACCAAAATTTATTTTGTTCTTTTTATGAAGGAATGCCCAAGGCTATCGACAGCGACCAGGAAGATGATATCCAAGGTAGTCCATTGTTATTTCGACGAGCGCGCCACCTACATCAGGGTGTTTTGGGCCACCAGAGAACCACATATCTTACTAGCTCATGTCCCATACCGACTTGTAATAGGAGAAATATGTTATCAAACCATCTTGTAGGGCTACAACGCCACCCTGGTCAAGGTCAAGAAACAAGCTTTCATACCCTACAGTTTCCATGTAGGGTTCTACTTGGTAAAGGATACCGCTCAATCCAAACAAGAAGGGTTGAGACAACTTGAATTCAGATCCCCAATGGGTCGATTCCTCAAGCATGATCCAAAGGGCCTAGTCCTGCAACAGGATTCACAGGTGTCGCCAACTTGGCCATATGCTCACGACAAGTTCGAAGATGAATTCTTCACAGAGAACGCCAAGGACTGGGACGAGGTGGTGCAAAGGATGGTCAATCTGAAAATGACTAGGTTCAAGGCCATAAGCATGGATGAACAAGTGGCAACAATAGAGAATTCGGCTCAAGAGTCCCTCAGAGCTGGGGAAGAAATTAGAGTGGTAGAGGCAACAGAGGTGCAGAACAGGGGACTATCAATGACACTAGAGGCACAGACAAGGAGATTGCTCCTAATGGAACAGGCACAATGAGTAATTTATCAGCTGCAGAATGAACCAGACCTCGTGGAAATGACAAGGGTCCCTGATGACAACCCAATCGAAAGTCAGGTAAGTCCAAGTGACCCATAACCAATACAAATTGAAGAGATCATTGGGTTGGATAACCCTGAAATTCCAACGCCACAAGCTGGATCACTAGGGAATTTCTCAGCTCAGCCAGAGATAGAGAGGACATCAAGGAGAGAAATTCCACAAAACCCCCTCCATGAATTAATAACGAACTATGATTATGAGGAGCGTTAATAGGTTTCCCTGGTGACTATGGTGCATATCACATAGAAAAATGAACCTGAGCAGACATCTTCCCCACTCCCGATGCTCAAATTCAAATCCTTCCACAGAGTGACCAGGAGGTCAAAAGTGTCTTAGATAGTATGCTACTCGAAGTATCGGGGACCCAAGTGGAAATCCCAAAGGATGAGCTAAGGTAGGGTGAACAAGAAGAAGAAGTTCCATAGTAGAAAATCGGCATCTCAACAGTCGATTATCAAGTAAGTATCGAGCCTACCCCTAATGCTTCAATTTAATCTAGTACTTTACCTCCCAATGAGAAACAACTAGAGGCCAAACTTTCGAAACACATGGAAGAGATTCAAGAACCTAGTCTTGAATAGATATACACCATCGGGAGCATGGAAAACATGCCTACTTGGGGAGAGAAGCAAATCCTTGAACCCGTGGATGAGGTCACTGATATACAATCCATCTCTTATGACTGAAAGAGGAAATCCTTCATGAAAAGAACCACCAAGAAGAGGAGGCTTACTATGGATTGCTCCATCCTCATCACCACAGAGGAGAAATTGATTAGCACAGAGCATGCCAAGACGTCTGAGCTTATCTGCATAGGGATGGAAATCACAGATGCCACCCTGGATAGAGCGAGGAAGGATGAAGAGGAGTTGGCCATTGCGTTGAAGGAGTTGGAGCATGTACACCATTTGGAGAAATATTATCAGGACTCCACACAGGCCATGGTGTTCCTGAGAAGCGAATTCTAGGAGGCTTACAATAAATTTATGAATGAGTGGCACCTTTTCACTATAGGGATAGACGATTTCCAAGAAGACACCCTCATGGCACTGGTGATGTGAAAGGATATGGAAATATGGTATGAGAAATCACACCAAGCAGTGGAAAGGATCGACTACATCAGTGTGGTTCAACAGGACCGAGATGTCGAAGAGCACAGCATCCAGGTACTAAGGGATAACAGCATCGACCGCATAAAGAAGTTTTTCAAATACTAGGCAAAAATGGCCCAAGAACCTCATCAGAAAATCTAAGAGAAATGGGTCAAGTGCGAAAAGAGTTGGACAAAGATCATCCAGGTGATGAGAGAAATCAACTTTCCAGAATTCGTCACACCCGATGACTTGTCGACTTGCATGACATAGTCAAATTACATGTCGAACAAGACTCATCGTGGGCTGTGGAGATAGAAAAGGTGGTGAACATGGCGCCAGGTAAAGTGCAACAGTTCATGGAACACCCGATCAAGGCTCGGACAATGTTGCAACAGTTAAGTGCTAAAATATTCAAGTATCAGGAATGGGTAGTGGAGATAAAGGAGATGATTTCGACCCCAATGGATCAACACAGATTATTGTATGCCAATACATGTGAGGTCTCTTATTCAAATGGTTGGAGTATGAGAAGAATAATCCACTCAAGTGAAACCATTGGATGACTCTTAGAATACTGAGAGATGAAAGCCCCATGTGGCGATGTTTTGCTTTACTTAGCTTGCACTTTTGATAGTTATTTTTAGTTAATAATATGTTATAAATAAGATGATCAACATGTTAGAAGGGGTCAATGGTTTTGGCAAAGACCCTCATTTTTGGATTTGTAAAGAACTATTTCAGAGCTACCTTAATTGAGAAGTTTTGTTTAGGACCAAAGACAAGTTTATGTTCATTTTTCATCAAAAGCATGTGTGATTGGATCTGAAGAAGAATTATTTCTTATTTTTATCTCATGAATGGATGTTGTAATGAGTAAGATCCTATGAATCTATTGATAAGTTATGTGATTCAATATTTTTATAGTTCTTGTCTTTAATGATGAAAAGTAAATCATTGTGTTAATGTGTGATCAATGATTAGAGCTAAGGAAACTATTTTTCTTGCCATCATTTATTACATGTATGTTTTCTTCTGATAATTTTATCTCATCCAATTATTGGAACACCAACAGGTTAATATATTAGTACTAGGCTTGTCATAGGTTCAAGAATCATTGTCTGTGTGCTAGAGCATAAGGGTTATCCTGAGCTTGGCCTTATTCAGCAGTTAAACATTTCCCCTTTGTTACCTAGTTGGTTTATACCAGCATTATCTTGTATCATTCCCACCTATAAGAGAAACTAAAAAAAGAGAACATTCAAACTAAAGGAGGAGTTTTCACATGAAGACATCTTGTCAATCACTACGTAAATCCCATCGATTAATAGGTCGGATCACAAGATATGGAGAACCATTCCACCACTAAACATTACAGAGTCTAATTGGACCTTGGTGGCGATTTTGGTTCCTACTGTTGATTTAAGGGGATTTAGGACCCCTCAATAGAATTGGCACTAGGAGGGTTGAAGAATGAATGGCTGACAATATTTTTTACATAATATTTCACGCAGCCTGTAGATTCAAAAAAATCCACATGCATGGTTAGACATTCTCAAGACGAGCCACACACATTGAGTACTCATGAAACCAGTAACTCACCCCAAAAAGAGGAAGAACATCTATTCCCTGAGATATCTTACACTCTTCCCCACAAGGAGTTGAACCAGTTTAGAAGAATCACAAGAGATGACACCCGACAAATCAAAGCATTTTCCTTAGCTTCGTTACTTCCTCGTAGAAAAAAAGTAAGAAAACTAGTGGTTGACACCCCCGACCAGGTTTTTTTTCACACGGTAGAAGACTGATAGATTTTTCCCTCACCTAAATCGAACATCCTCTTAATCTAATCCTACAAACACCAGCCGATAACTGCTCTGAGCCCGACGATTTTTTCGACGAGGAAGGATTTAACTCAAAACGCTCAATTTCGGGATCAGACGACATGGAAGATAAAAATGATCATAATGAAGAAAGGGGAAACCCACCTCAGAATAATCATCCTTGGTTGGCCAGAGATTCTCTGGTCATCCCCAGATGAGTACATAACCTTCTTCGACATCCAGAAATGTTACTCCCTAAATTTGATCCTGAAACCTCAGAATTGCCTGAAGACCATATCAAAAAATTCATACTAGCTATCAGACTCATGAATGTACAACATGAAGACATAGTATTCATTTTTTTCCCCTATAATTTTGATAATTCGGCCTCCACTTGGTATTTTAACTTACCTGTAGGGTCCATAATTAGTTGGACGAAGTTTCAAAAGGATTTTTTAGACAAATTTGCAGAAGAAACCACTACAGGAGCCTTGATGGCTGAGTTGTTCACCGCCACCATGAGTTCAAAGGAGAAGGTTAAAGACTTTAATCGATGTTTCACCACTATCATAAAAAAAAATCAACCTAAATCTAAAACCACTCAGGAGTTGCAAATCGAAGTATATGCTAATGCTCTCCCAGCTTCTATTTCCATGTTTTTGAAGAGGGCTGCCAAAACAACCTTAGCTGAGAATTTTGAAGAAGCCAAAACAATAGAATTTCAATGAAGGGATGTAAAGAAGGCCAGGTCTCATTAGTTAAGAAGGAAGTTCAACCTGCTCCCACGAGAGGACTCCTGTTGACTAGACCCATAGGGAAACAAACAGAACAAGGTCCCAAAAAGGGAAGTGAATACATAGAATAGCTAGAATGCATGGTTAATAACATGTCAAATGAAATCATAGACATGAAAAGAAGTGCAGGGAAAGGAAACCAAGGCTAGAGGCCCTATAAACCCTTTTTCAAAAGAAATCCATCGTTCAAAGGGATTGAACCTCCCCCAACCAACATAAACATCGACCTAGGAAATATATCATCTGACTATTTCTTTACCTATCACCAAGAGAAACACTATGAAAGCGACTACCCACAATGGTTGCATGCCATGAATTTTATGGCCAACCAATTTCTAGATGAGGTTTCACTAACTGAAAAATCAAAAGGCTTAGTTATGAATATTGCTAATTAGGAAGAAGTTGATCCACCAGAATAAACAACCATGTTGATATAGGACCCTGACCTACCAATTCCTTCCGATGACCTATTTGAGGTTCAAGAACCACCCACATAAATCTTGGTTGTGCAAACACGAAGTAGGGGACAACTTGTCTCAAATGATCCAAAATTTGGGAGAAAAACCAGCACCCAAAATTTGGGAGGAAAATTAGTGCCCAATCCTGCAACCCAAAATTTGGGAGGAAAACCAGTGCTCGATCACCTAAAAGAACCTTTTTTTTCCCGAATAAATCCTATAAACATCCATACACGAGAATCTCCCAAGCTAGACTACAACATAGTAGAAGATTTGAAAAATATGAAGGCAAATATATCGGTCATGGACATGTGTAGAATCCCTTAGCAAAAGGACTTTCTGTTACAAGATCTGAAGTTAGTAGAAAACACTACAACAAGCATTGATCAAGGAGAAAATTCATCCCTCTCAAATCTAAGAAATAAACCAACTATGAATGCTTGCTCTGAAGATAAGAAGGGAAAGCCTTTTGTCCCATTGTTCCTTTTGACATTTGAAGTCTTCAATAGAAACCTCCATAACTGTTTGGTTGACTCAGGAGCATCCTCTAATGTTATGCCATTGTCTATATGTAAGAAATTAAATGCAGTCCCTCTCAAAAGTGATAAACATGTGATACAACTAGACATAACCCAGATAAATTTTATGGGAGAACTAAAAGATGTAATGATCGGGATGGAGACTCGCCCAAAATTCGTTCAAGTAATTGACATCATTGTGGTAGATATCCCAGAAGCTTATGGATTCCTACTAAGTAGAGATTGGTTTGAGAAATTCAATGGATACTTTAGCACATACTATGCTCACCTTTGGTTTCCATTAAAGGGACACACAAATATGATCAAAATCGATAGGGAAAGATATCTAAAACATATTTTCACCGATCTAGAAACCCTTAACAAACTGATTTCGACGCCCTCAACCCGCAGGTAAGAAGGCCCACATCAGCACAGGATATTTCCTTTACCTTGGCCGGAAGAAATCTAAACGTCTCTTCTATTTCCCTATCGGGAAATCTGCACCCACAGCAAACTCTCACTGGATCCCCTCTTTATACTTGGGAGATTGGACTTCGCAACTTCATGAATCCAGTGGTCAAGCATTTGTCTCTCGAATCCCTGAAACCCGAAAATAGTCAACGCTGACCTTTCCTTTACCCTTTTCAAGATTTCCCTTATCGCGATTTCGATGATTGCGATGTCAAGAAACTTGTCCTTACGATTCTCAAATATCTATTTGTCGAAACTCTGATTCACACGCGAGCTTTGATTCTTCAACGCTACTCACCTCTGTCGGGATTTCGGATTTCGCGGTATCACGAATCCTAATGCAAGGTGTTCGGAAATTTACCCTGCGAAACTCCGAAATGGCATGCCACCTGTCCACTTGTTGAATCCTCCATGGCCCACATGATCCCTTTTCAGTTTAGGGATATCGCGTTTTGGAATATCGTGATTCCCGTTGCAAGGCTTATGGGAATTCCACCCACGAAAACCCGATACAATTATCCGCGCATAAATCCAACGGCCCTTGTGGATTGGATCTACGGTCCTACCCCTCCTGAGCTTAGAACCTTTAGGAAATAACCTTTGTATCTCCCCCGCTCTTCTATGAGATCTAATGACTCACGGAAATTCACGAATTCTCCACCGAGAATCCTGATCGTCTGTCTCTTCCTCTGAGAACTTCCTGGGTTTGACATCGCTACGCCTTCCTCAAGTTTTAGAGACTTCGTCTCTTTGCCTCCCTTCAAAAAATTTGAAGGCTTCATATACTTCTGAACTTTCTCCGACTTCGAGTCTTTTGGAAACCTCTTGTGCACACTCCATGCGGAAACCCTCAAACACTTCCAAGTGCTTGACTTCTTCGACTCCGCGCACACCTGCGGAAGCAGTCTCTAAATCCTTCTCTCAGGTTCGCAACCCTGAGACTTTGCTCGGCCTACACACTCCTTGCACGACTCATGTGCATGTCTTCACTTCTGCGTGAATGAGAACAAAAGCTAGACTACCTGAGTCCCTTTGTCAACACACTCCTTGCAGACACTTCAACTGAACTCCTTGCAGGAACTCTTGCTCAGATATAGAAACAATTGAAACTCATTCCTACTTCCTTTTAGACTTCAAACTCAAACATGAAATCATATACACAGCATATAAAGAAAATGTATAACAGGAAACAAACATTCCTGAGCATATCATTCAACATCAATACACAGAGAACAAACACGAAAACCATGACTTTGAATCAACCTCTTTCTATTAATCGAAATATCTGTACATGGGTGTTCTTACAAAGCTCTATGCTTCTCCTCTATGCTCTTCTTCTCATAATGTTACAATACACAATGAGGGTGTCTATATCCCATTTCCCTCTTGTGCTCTAAAACTGTCTACTCTAGAATTGAATTCTACCTACCTTACATTAACTATCATAAATTCCTTTTATCTACTAAGGACGAGAGCAAATTGCTCAAGGTCTGTTTACATTATACAAGTGTGCTTCTTCTTAATGGCTTCATTTAATATTGTGCATCAACTTCAAGGTGATTTCAAAATTTGTGTTGGGCGCTTGTCCAGCTGTCTTTTTGCTTCTGCACTTGCTCTCTTGATGTTGGCGATGCTCCTGCATCATACTCCCTGGCTTGAAAAATTTCATGGGCTCCTGTCCATGAGCTCATGCACGCTATGTCCATGCTTCTGGATCTATGCTTCGTTCTCCCAACTGGCATATTCAACTGGATGGCCCTTCCACTTGACCAAATACTCAAAGTATTCTTTCCTCCTGGTCTTCTTACTCACCCTCTTGTCCAATATGCACTCAATCTGTGGCTTATCTACAACTAGCATCTACTTTGTCCAATGAATCATTGGCTGCTCATCTCCATTCTCTGTTTCCTCGGCTTTATATGGGTACAAATCTGAGATATTGAATATCGGAGAAATTTTGATCCCATCGGGTAATTCAATCTCATAAGCACTTGCCCCAAATTTCTTCAAGACCCTACATGGCCCAATTTTCTTCATCTTCAATTTATTATATGTTGCTCTCGGAAACCTTTCTCTCCTCAAATGTGCCAGAATCAAGTCACCAACCTCAAACTGAAGTTGTCTTCTATGATGATCTGCTCTACGCTTATACTCCTGGCTTGAATTCTACAATCTCTCCTTCACCTGGCTGTGAAGTTCTTTCATCGCCTCTGTGAATTCTTCTGCACTAGCGCTCCTAGTCTCAGTCTGTTCTAAATCCCTCAATTCAGAAATTCCTCTCGGCTGCATGCCATAGACAATATGAAATGGACTCTGCCATGTGCTTCTATTGACTGAGTCATTATAAGCAAACTCTGTCTATGGTAATATGTTGTCCTATTGGTTGTGGTGTTCTGTCTCCAAGCTTCTCAGCAAGTCTCCCAAACTTATGTTTACCACTTCTATCTGTCCATCCATCTGAGGATGATAAGCCAAACTAAATGACAAGTTAGTTCCCAGCTTATTCCATAAGGTCCTCCAAAAATGCCCTATGAATTTAGTGTCTCGATCTGAAACTATACTTCTTGGTAATCCATGAAGTCGAATGACTTCTTTGAAAAATAGGTTCGCAATGTGAGTTGCGTCACTGGTTTTCTGACATGGAATGAAGTGTGCCATCTTGGAAAATCTATCCACCACCACAAATATTGAATCAACACCTCTTTGTGTTCTTGGCAACCCCAATATGAAATCCATGCTAATTGCATCCCATGGCTTTTCTGGTATGGGCAATGGTTGATAGAATCTTTCATTTTGCTTCCTTCCCTTTGAATGCTGGCAAATTCTGCATTTGTCCACGAATCTCTTGATGTCTGCTCGCATTCCCGGCCAAAAATATGACTCATTCAGCTTTGTGAATGTCTTGTCGTGACCAAAGTGCCCTACCAATCCTCCACTGTGTTTCTCCTTTAGCAAATTCTCCCTCATGGAGCATTTCGGAATACATAGTTGATTACCCTTAAACAATAATCCTTCCTAGATCAGGTATTCTACCCACTAGCTTTTATCTCTGAGAACTAGATTCTTAGCTGCTTCATACACTTCCTTAAAATCCTGATCATCTACGTACATGTTCCTGATATCATCAAAACCCAACGTTTTGACTCTGAACTCCTGCAACAACAAACACTTCCTGCTCAAAGCATCAGCCACTTTGTTAGCAGTACCAGAAATATGTTTAATCACAAAAGTGAAATTCTACATATACTCAACCCATTTGACATGTCTCTGATTCAACTTCTCCTATTGAGTCACGAATTGCAATGCATGCTTGTCACTGTATAAGAAAAACTCTTTGGGAATTAAGTAATGCCTCCATTTCTTCAATGCCTGTATAATAGCATAAAATTCCTTATCATAAGTGGAGTATTTTACTTTCACTTCATTATGCTTCTCACTGAAGTATGTTATCGGACTGTCATCTTGACTCAAGACTGCCCCGATTGCAAATCCACTTGCATCGCATTTCACTTGAAATGTCTTTCGGAAATCCAGCAACACCAAAACTGGTTGTTCCGTAATCTTCCTCTTCAACAGATTAAAAATTTTCTCAGCCTCTTCCGTCCAGTGAAAATACTTGTGTCTTTTCTTCACTGTTTCCATCATCGTTGCACTAATTCCACTGAAATTCCTTATGAAATTTTGGTAGAAACTAGCTAATCCATGAAAACTTCTCACCTCAAATATATTCCTCAGTGATGGCCAATTCTTGATTACCTCCACCTTATCTGGATCCCTCCTCAGCTCATATGTAGAAATAAAAAATCCCAAGTAAATGAGCTCTGTCTTCATGAATGAGGATTTCTTCATATTTATCAACATCTTCTCCCACTGTAATCTTTGCATCACTATAGCCAAATGCTTCAGATACTCTTCCACTGTTTTACTGTAAACCAATATGTCATCCAAGTACACAATGACAAATTTTTCGATGAAATCCCTCAGGAATTTTTTCATCAACCTCATGAAGGTACTTGGCGCATTTGTTAAGACAAATAGCATAACAAGCCATTTATACAACCCTTCGTTTGTTTTGAATGTTGTCTTCCATTCATCACCTTCTCTCATGCGGATTTGATGATAATCACTTTTCAAATCAATATTTGAAAAATACTTTGCTCCACTCAAGCAATCCATCAGATCATCCATCCTTGGCAATGGAAATCTGTACCTAATGGTTATCTTTTTAATTTCCCTTGAGTCAGTACACATCCTCCAACCTCCGTCTTTCTTCGGACTGAGTACTGTTGGAACAACACATGGACTCAAGCTTTCTCTGACCGATCCTTTGTCCAACAAATCCTGGACTTGTCTTTTGACCTCTTCATTCTCTTGCGGCGCCAATCTGTATGTAGCTTTATTTGGAAAACTGGATCCTGGTATGAGATCAATATGATGACTCACACTTATGATCGGTGGCAACAAACGAGGTAGTTCGTCCACAACTATATCAGCGAACTCTTCCAGCAGTTCCTGAATTTATTCTGGTAAATGATCTACTCTTGTGCCAGTCAAAACAATCTTCGGTTTCCTGACCATGATGAACTATGGATCCTCCTTCCTCTTAACCTCTGTAAGAAGTTCCTTCCCACTCATGAGAAGTACAGTGTTGCTTACTTCTGGTTTCACCTCCTTATCCTTAATTGGAAGAAACATGTGAGTTCTCCCATTCTTCTCTAGGGTGTATGTGTTCATTATCCCATCATGAATCACATTCCTGTCATACTGCCATGGTCTACCCAGCAATAGATGAAAAACATCCATGGGAATAACATCACAGAGTATCTTATCATTATATCCTCCTATCTTAAATTCAACTAAACATTGTTTAGTGACAGTTACATGATGTCCTTTTTGTAGCCACGAAATTATGTATGGGCTTGGATGATCAATCGTCTCCATCTCCAACTTCTCTACCATCTCGATTGAAATGAGATTATCCATGCTACCACTGTCTACAATGACCTTGCATACCCTGTCCTTGGTCTTGCAAGCAGTCCGTAAAAGTCTGGTCCTTTGGACTGAACTCTTCATCTCCTTCTCTGGTGTCAAAAGATCTTTTCACATCATCAGCGATCTTCCACCTTCAACGTCTTCTTCCTCAACATCCCACCTCTATGCTTCGGCGATGTGAGCTTCTCCAATCTCTTTCTTTTTGTCTGGACACTCGTAAGACTTGTTCCCATTCTTTCCACATGTGAAGCATGTTATTACTCCACCTCTTCCTCTTCCTCTACCTCTAGTAAAAGGAAAAGTATTGTTGTTAGCATAATCTTCTCTCTGCTCAGTATGATGCCTTCTCTATTCAGCATATTTCCCTCACTGTAAGGTTCCACCTATCTCAGTTTGAGTCTGAGGTTTCTTCCAGTCCTCCTTGGGAAACTGATTTGCCTCTTGGATGACTTTTTCCTCGGCCTCTCTAACCCTGCTTTCGGTTCAGATTCTCTTCCGATTTCAGAGCCATCTGATAAGCATCTTCCACCGTTCAGATGATTACCATGATCATCTCGTCCTGTATATCGTATCTCAGGCCATTCATATATCTAGCAACTTTTTCATCATCTCTCTCCCGATGACCTGCCCTAATGTTCAGCTTGTATAATTCCTCAGTGTATTCTTTCACTATCATCAGATTCGGTCTCAAGTTCTGCATTCTCCTTAACAGAGTAATTTGATAATCCCTAGGGATGAATTTTGCCTTCATCTTCACGATCATTCTATCCCAACTTTTGATCTTATGGTTTCCTTTGCAGCATCTGTCAGCTTGTAGTTCATCCCACCACAATGCTGCATGTCCCTTTAATCTTGTGACAACATGTTTGACTTTCTTGTCCTCTTCAACATCTTCATAGTCAAAGTATGTGTCCAGAGCTCTAATCCAGTCTAGAAGATCCTCTGCATCCAAGTTTCCCTCATAAACTAGAATGTCCTTCTTCACTCTTGCACCCATCCTTGCAATAGCTTTGATCAAACGTTCATTTGACGCATCTTCATTTGCAACTTATTCTTCATGTTCAACCTCTAATTCACTCTCGGAATCACTAAGATCCCCTGCACTGACTGTGCGTCTTTTCGTTGTCTCCATGTCTTCGAGTCTAGATTGTAGATCACGCATCTCTCTCTCCATGGCTGGATCTGTCATCTGCCTGCCTCTTCTTCTTGACATTTCCCTATCCTCTGGTGGATCGAGTGTTTGCATCTCCCTTCTCCTTGGCGGCATGGTGAATTCTCTTTTCTCTCTTCTCTGCTACAGAAAGCAAAGAACCTTTCTATGCTCTGATACCAAATGATGTTGATGCCCTCAACCCGTAGGTCGGAAGGCCCACGTCAGCATAGGATATTTCCTTTACCTTGGCCTGAAGAACTCTAAACGGATCTTCTATTTCCCTATCAGAAAATATGCACCCATAGCAAACTCTCACGGGATCCCCTCTTTATACTTGGGAGATTAGACTTCGCAACTTCGTGAATCCAGTGGTCAAGCGTTTGTCTCTCGAATCCCCAAAACTCGAAAATAGTCAACGTTGACCTTTCCTTTACCCTTTTCGGGATTTCCCTTATCGCGATTTTGGTGATTGCGATGTCGAGAAACTTGTCCTTACGATTCCTGAATCCCGATTTTCCGAAACTCTGATTCACACGCTAGCTTTGATTCTTCAACGCCACTCACCTCTATCGGGATCTCGGATTTCGTGGTATCACGAATCCTAATGCAAGGTGTTCGAAACTTCACCCTACGAAACTCCGAAATGGCATGCCACCTGTCCACTTGCTGACTCCTCCATGGCCCACACGATCCCTTTTCATCTTTTGGGATATCACATTTCGGAATATCGCGATTCCCATTGCAAGGTCTATGGGACTTCCACCCACAAAAACCCGATACAATTATCCGCGCGTAAATCTAACGGCCCTTGTGGCTTGGATCTATGGTCCTGCCCCTCCTGAGCTTAGAACCTTTAGGAAATAACCGCTATATCTCCCCTGCTCTTCTGTGAGATCTAACGACTCACGGAAATTTGTGAATTCTCCACCGAGAATCTCGATCGTCTGTCTCTTCCTCTGATAACTTCCTGGGTTCGACGTCGCTACGCCTTCCTCAAGTTTTTGAGACTTCATCTCTTTGCCTCCCTTCAATGAATTTGAAGGCTTCAGATACTTCTGAACTTTCTCCGACTTCGAGTCTTTTGGAAACCTCTTGCGTGCACTCCTTGCGGCAACCCTCAAACACTTCCAAGTGCTTGACTTCTTCGACTCCGCGCACACCTGTGGTAGCAGTCTCTAAATCCTTCTCTCAGGTTCACAAACCTGAGACTTCGCTCAGCCTACACACTCCTTGCATGGCTCCTATGTCTGTCTGTACTTCTGCATGAATGAGAACAAAAGCTAAACTACCTGAGTCCCTTTGTCAACGCACTCCTTGCGGACACTTCAACTGCACTCCTTGCAGGAACTCTTGCTCAGATAGAGAAACAATTGAAACTCATTCCTACTTCCTTTCAGAATTCAAAATCAAACATGAAATCATATACAAAACATATAAAGCAAATGTATAACAGGAAAAAAACATTCCTGAGCATATCATTCAACATTAATACACAGAGAACAAACACGAAAACCATGAATTTGAATCAACCTCTTTCTATTAATCCAAATATCTGTACATGGGTGTTCTTACACAGCTCTCTACTTCTCTTCTATGGTCTTCTTCCCATAATGTTACAATACACAATGAGGGTGTCTATATCTCGTTTCCCTCTTGCGCTCTAAAATTGTCTAATCTAGAATTGAATTCTAACTACCTTACATTAACTATCATAAATGCCTTTTATCTACTAAGGACGAGAGAAAATTGCTCAAGGTATGTTTACATTATACAAGTGTGATTCTTCTTAATGGATTCATTTAATATTGCACATCAACTTCAAGGTGATTTCAAAATTTGTGCTGGGCGCTTGTCCAACTGTCTTTTTGCTTCCACGTTGGCTCGCTTGATGTTGGTGATGCTCCTGCATCATGAACCCTCACCGGAAGATTTCCCCATGATAGGAAATTATTCCTGTGACTCTAATTTCAGGAATTTCTCCCCCCTCTCATATGATATTCCTCTTACTCAAAACTCTAAAATAAGTTGTCAAGAAAATTTGCCAATGAAAACGTAGGAAACCCTCTTCTGTCAAGAACCGGTGCTAGAAATCACGGAACATATAGGAGGAAAGGAGGAAAGTGGTATAAAAAGGGAAGTTGACGGTTTTCACTAAAAAATGTGGACCTTATACTTTGATGGATCTAAATCGACAGAAGGGTCAGGAGAAAGGTGCATCCTCATTGATCCAAAAGGTAAATTAAATTTCATGTTATGTAGACTAGAATTTGAATGTACAAACAACACCACCGAGTGTGAATCTCTGGTACAAGGGATAATGAAATCCATAGACTTAAACGCTAAAGAATTGAATGTTTTTGGAGATTTTTAAATCATCGTTAGAAAAGTAAGGAACACTATACATAGCAACTCTCCCCACCTGAGGAATTACCAAAAGAAAGTGCACAGGCTAATAGAACATTTTGAAGCCTTCACATTACAACGATCCCCGGAACAAAGAACACTCTTATTGATTCTTTGGTCGTTGTTGCCTCAAGGCTATCACCTCTAGAATACTATGAATCCTCCTGGTTCATTGTGGATCTACTCTACAAACAATCGGTGCCCAACAATATTTATAATTGGAAGGTTTTTGAAGGAGATGAGCAGACCATAAATGTTTTGACCAATTAGGATAATTTTAAAGACTTAGCTATTGACGATGAAGTATTTCAGGAGAAATTAGCACAAACCGATCCTCATACAGATCAACTGAACTACAAACCAAGTTCTCACATGATATCGAAAGGGGTAGCCAATTTAGAAAATCTTTTTGACTTAAGGGAAATATTCAAAGGGTCAACGAACACAAATACGGGGAGTTCATTTCCCATGTATGAAACTATAAATCTAGGAACCCCGAAAAACCCCAAGAATATAAATATTGGCAAGGCAGTATCTAAAGAGGAAAGGAAGGCCTATCTCAAACTTTTCAAGAAATATCAAGATGTTTTTGCATGGTCCTACCAAGTTATGAAAACTTATGATACTCGTATCATTCAACACATTATCTTGTTAAAGCCTAAAGTGAAACCCTTCCAGTAGAATCTATGGAAGTACCACCCATCCCTGGAGCCTCTCATGTGTTAGGAGTTAAAAAAATTACTAGATGATAAGATTATCTTCTAGGTTAGACACTCTACATGGGTATCAAATTTTGTTCCTATGAGGAAAAAGTCTGGGGAGATCTGCCTATGTGTAGATTTTAGAAACCTCAACAGAGTTTCAAAAAAGGAAAACTACCTAGTCCCACCAATGGAGCAACTTTTGCAGACCCTGTCTAGCTCTGAGATCTTCTCCCTGGTGGATAGTTTTTCAGGTTACAACCAAGTTCAGTTTCAGAGGAAGATCGTTTGAAGACTACCTTCCGAACCAAGTGGGGAACCTTCGCTTATAAGCATATTCCCTTTGGGTTAATCAATGCAAGGGAAACCTTCCATAGGGCCATGGACGTAGCTTTTCGGGGACTAATCAACAAGTGTGTAGTAGTCTATTTGAACGAAGTGACTATGTATTCAAAGAACAAAGAAGATCACATCCAACACTTAACCCAGATTTTCGAAAGGTGTAGGAAATACGATATATCCTTAAACCCTAAGAAAACTATTTTTGGTGTTGAGGAAGGTAAATTGCTAGGTCATATTATATCTCAAGTAGGAATTCACATAAACCCAAAATGGATTAAGGCAATAGCTCAGCTTCCATTACCCCACAACAAAAAGGCTATGCAATCCTTCTTTGGGAAAATCAAATTTGTGAGGAAATTCACCCCCGATTTCACTGAAACTATCAAACCCTTACAAAAAATGATCTACAAAGATGTTGAATTTAAGTGGGATGATGAACAAAAAAGTTCTTTCAACAATATTAAGGCTTAATCGGAAGAACCAAAGTATTATCTATTTCTTGTCAGCATTTCTGATCCACAACAGGATCCATCTTTAGGACATAAGATCTTGAGGAAAAATACAAGAGAGGAACCCTAATAAATACTAAGGTTGAGTGTAGGAAACCTAAAATGTCGGCATAGTGAAAACCCTAGGGCTTACTACAAAATTTTTATATTATATTGTTAAAAACAAAGTGATTTTAATTTTATAATCAATTAGTATTAATATTATAATTAATGTTATAAGCTAGTTTTTAGTTTAAATTAAGGATTAATTTTAATTTTATTAGAGGTAATATTAACATTATTAATAATGTTATCTACTAGATTGGGTTTAAGTTAGAATTAATAAATAGTGGTAATAAATATTAGGTTAAAGAATTATTTTAATTTTATAATCCAATTAGTATTAATATTATAATCAATGTTATATGCTAGTTTTTAGGTTAAAATGAGGATTAATTTTATTTATTAGAGGTAATATTAACATTATTATTAATGATTTCTTATTAGTTTGGGTTTAAGTTTAGAATTAATTTAATAGTGGCGATAAGTATTCTAGGATTATGAATAAAGATAGTTTAGTTGATTAATTAAATTAGTTTAATTTTACTTTTATTAATTTTAGTGTAGATGGATCTTGTTGTGGATCTGAAATGTCGACAAGCAATAGATAATATTGTGGTTCTTCCAATTATTTATGAACAAAACTCCCACCACATAAACCTTAACTATCAAATATTAAGGCTGCAATATCTCAAGCCCCGGTGTTGTGAAGTCATGATTTTAGCAAATATTTATTCCTCTATACTTTTACCTCCGACCAATCATTAGCTACAATATTGACTCAGAAGGATGATGACAACAACGAGATCCCAATCTCATTTATGATCACTAATATCCAAGGGTCCGAACTAAACTACCCTTCTATAGACAAGCATGCTTATGCAGTATACAAGGCAGTGAAACACTTCAAATCTTACATCCTAAAGAAACATACCAAAGTCATAGTGCCTCACCCTATAGTCTGATCCCTATTCACTCAATAGGAGATGGGGAAAAGAAGAGGAAACTGGATGTCAATAGTCCAAGAATTTGATCTAGATATAAAACCTGCTAAACTGGTTAAGGGACAAGGATTATGCAAACTAGTAGTTGAAGCCCAGGACCAAGTAAATGAAGACCCCAGATGGGAGAATGAATTGGAGTTATGGTGTGGTGAAGCTTCATATGTCTCCCCAGGGCAAGAGTCTTGGTATGAGAAACTGAATTATCTCCTGCATCACAGGGTTGCCCAGAAAACCTAAATCCTAGGGAAAGGAGAGCCCTCGGGTTAAAATCAGCACAATATCTTCTCATAAATTCCATACTCTTCCATGTTAATTATGATGGGGTACTCTTAAGGTGTCTCGAACGTGAAGATGCAGACAAGGTTCTGAAGGAGCTTCATTATGGTCCTGCAAGTGGAAATTTCACAGGAAACACCACTGCTCACAAAATACTGAGAGTTGGCTATTATTATCCTACTATGTTAAGGGATTCTCACACATATGTTAGAAACTGTAAAACTTGTCAAATAAGCCTGAGGAGGGAAAAGAGAGTAGTTGTCCCACTCCAACCTGTGGTCGTTTCCAGGCCATTCGAGCAATGGGGGTTAGATATCATAGGAGAAATTACACTGAGTTCTTCAAAATAACACATATACATACTAAATTCCACAGACTATTTCACGAAATGGGTAGATTCCATCCCTTTGACTCATGTAAACGAAAAGGTGGTGATACAATTCATGGAACAACAGCTGATCACAAGGTTCAGTATGCCTTTCGTCCTTGTTTTTGATAATGTCACTTACTTTTCTTCCACCCTATTAACAGAGTTTGTTCTAGACAAAAGAATCATAATCAGATACTCTGCAAACTACTATCCATAGGGGAACGGAGTGGCAGAATCAACCAATAAGAACCTAGGGAGGATATTAAAGAAAAAAGTTGCATACAACTAGATGAATTGGCACATTTCACTCCATAACGCCTTATGGGTTGATAGAGTAACACCCAAGGAAGCTATAGGAAATTCATTGTACTTTCTGCTATATTGACATGAAGCCATTCTCCCGAACGAGATATATCTTCCATCTCTTCAACTTGCTCAGGATTCTAGAGGACAACCCTCATTAGTTACACAACAAAGAATCGATACCCTCCTCATGCTGGAAGAAGAAAGGGAGAAATAAAAATTGAATTTCATATCTTATCAGCAGATAGTTAAAAGGTGGTTTGATAAGCATAAGGCTAAAGAGAAGAATTTTGAAGTGTGAGACTTAGTCCTAAAATGGGACAGAGAAAATGAGTTGAAGGGAAAACATTCTAAGTTTCGAGATCTATGGCTTGGACCTTTTCAGGTAGCCGATAAAATTGGGGTAGGCACGTATCAGTTGCAGAATCTGAGGGGGGAACCTAACGCACTCTCAGCGAATGGCCAAGCCTTAAAAAAATATTTTCATTAAAAATAAATAAATAAAGATAAAAATGTGTGGGTATGTTTTCATGATGTTTTTCTTTGAGGTAGGTTGATTGCGGAGTTCATTTTTGTTTTTTGTTTCTTGTTATATCACTTATGCACTTTTTAAGTTTGTGTTTAGCAAGACATTGTTTGACCTTAATTCATGTGATATGACGAACTTTGTTCCTAACTAATTGCTTACATACAACACAAAAAGCGTTGGAATACCTGCGGTTTTTTTAAAGGGTTTTCTATATAACATGTGTAGATGAACAACCTTGGAAATGTGATGAAGTGTATGTCTGGTAAAACCTCAAGGGAAAGGTGGTAAGTTGGAAAGGAATACATGTACCTCAAGACAGAGCTAGCAAAATATTCACCTTAACCATCTCATTTTGCAAGTAACAGATGTCCTCCTCTCCCACTCACTCAGGTAATTTTTCCAAAATAAAATCAACTATATCAAATGAGTGCACAGTAGGAGAGAGTGTCCAGATAACTCTGTCAGGGATATGGATGCTCGCTGGAAGAAGAGAAGCACCGTAGAAAGTGAATGATGATAACTAAGGGGCCTAGTGCCAGTGAATGATTTACTCGACTCTTCTCAAAGGGGGCGTGAGTCAGGGTTACAGGAAATGAAGATGGAAAAAAGATTGAAAAACCCCACAGGCAGGCCTAGATGCACCAACCAGGGAATTTCAAATGCAAGGATAAAAGAGGCTCTGATAAAAAATAAGCTAAGTTCTTTTTTAGATTTTATATCAGTTGAGCCCGAGGTAGGAATAGAGATTTTGGTTTTTCCCAGTAAGTCAACATTTGTTGAGAACTCAACACACCCTAAAAATCCTTTATCATTTTTTTTACTTTTTGGGTACCACTTGATCTTCTGCACTGCCTGATTCAATTTCATTTTTGGAAATGTTTGTCTTTTCTTATTTTCATGAATCTCATCACCTATCCAAGTTTGCTTGAACTTATGAAACCCCATGACTAAAAATACCTTAACACCTGAATAAAGAATCGGTAGCCAAACACTTCACCCAACGTGCTCAGTTTTGACATTGGGAGGAATTCAAAGAAGAAAATGAACCACTTAGAAAACCACAGTCCCCAAGCACTGATCTTCATTGGCATCGGTAGAAGGAAGTTTTGGTTTGCGTTAAGTTTTTCGCATAAATATATCGTTGAGCGCCAATCTCCATCGTCATCATTAAAAGACGAGGGGGGGAAGACATTAATGAAGAACAAAAATATATCTCCCCTAGTCGATGTCTGATGCACTTTATCGGAATTGGGGAAAACCCAGAAGGATCACAACCAACATTTTGACCATGATAAAAGTTATCCCCGATCGTCGATCCCCAATAGTTTTTAGCATCAAGACTTTTTCAAGGGAGCTGATCTAAAAGTGCTTTGATAGGTTTATCGTCAATCACCGATCCTAAACACTTTTCAACATTGGAAAGATAAGGTATGTCTAGAACGAATAACTTAAGGAAAGTCTCAACTCCGATTAATACAAGTGAATTAAGTCACTGGTCTTCAACGCCATGTGTCTTTACTAGGTAAGAGGGTCATACAATCTAGTTCTATCCCGAGTCATTCTTGGTTCCCTAGGTCCAAGTCACAACTCCGAGTTAGATTTGTTGCATCAAAATTGTATGATAATATCAATCGACGTTGGAGTTTTTTTCATGAGGATATCAACGAAAACATTTGTAGCACAACCCCAATCGTCGATCCACCCACTGAAAGAGAGACATGACGGGACATTTTATCATTAGATACGATCGACTTTTGAGAATTTAAGGAGCTAATTAATATATGATCCTCCATTAGCTACTACCTCGTGCGTCGATCAAAAAAGTTGTTTAAAATCACCAATAGACCACATCACCACCTGCGCCTCCACCATCAACCCACGATGAATTTAAGTTCTAAATATTCAACAATAGATTTATTGAAAATTCACTCATAACCCGAATTTAATGATTGATGAGACACCATAAGATATTTTATGTTTAAAATCTCTTGAGCCATTGTGAACGAAATCATTTTGCGCATAAGAGAATTCCAGAGCGTCTGAAGGAGAAATACAAGCAAATCAAAGGTTGTATCGACTCCGTGATTATCAAAATAACCAGGTTTTAACAAGCTTCAGAGGTATGTATCTGATTCAGTAAATTTTACATGGCTATACTTTATATGTGTTTATCCAGTTTTTCACGGTCTCTGAAATTTTTCCTAATTTGTAGGAACAATGCCACTGAGAAATCCAACCACCAGATGCTCACTGAGAGCAGCAAAGCTAAAATAACCAAAGATGGGTGAAGGTTCTTCTCCAATAACCATGAGGCATTTGGAGTACATCCCTAAGCCAAAGTTTGTCTTCAAGACATCAACAAAGAAGGTTTTCATCTAGCCTCTAGACTTTGGCGATACAGAGGCAAGCACTGGGTCCAACATGGCACTCCCACAGTGGGGATATCTCTTTAACAAGATTAGCCGAGAGGAATACCCACAATATGTCCCACACAGTGATATGGACATAAGGGCACTCGACGACTAGGTGTTCCCGAACATTCCACGGTCGTATCTACATATGGTGGCAAGTAGAAACCCCATTTTTCCCTGCATAGAAGTCATGAAGTGGCTCATCGACCACACTGACACACATAAATGTTTAATCAATGATGACAATGGTGGGTGTGTCGGAGTGTTCCTCACGGTACAATTTCAGAAATAATACAAACTTAGAGACCCTGAGGAGCGTCTAAACACAGAATTTTTGGTGAAATTCTATGAAATCCATGACACCATCCAAGTGATGGCCTCATGGTGGAGGGAGGACAAGAAGTTTACCAACCAGAGCACTAGCTGGTATGGGATAGTTAACATAAGGGATCCATACGTCTACTTGATGAATTTCATCTACCGATTGTATGGAGAGAAATATTTCTCCAGGTTTTCAGAGGCATGGATTCCTTTGGCATACATAGTTTTGATCGTCGGGTGCAGCTTCAACTGGGGACCAATAATATCCAAGAAACTAAGCATCTGTGTGCAATAGTCTTAGATGCCAAAAGAAGGGGAAGCACCAAATTTTTACATGGCTTCATATCTGCTCGATGTCATGTGCACTAGGAATGTACTCATCGGCATGAATCTAAGTTGGCATGTTGCAGAGCTCCCGATCCATGTCTACTTTAGCATGCTATAAGAAAACAGGTACAAGAAGTCTTACTCCCTCATCTACGATTAATTCATCGCTCGAATTTATTTTATTCTTTTCAAGAAGGTATGCCCAAGGCTATCGGTCGCAGCCAAGAATATGATATCCAAGGTAGGCCATTGGTATTTGGAGGAGCGTTCCACCTACATCAGGGTGTTCAGGGTCACCGGAGCACCACATCTCCTACCAGCTCATGTCCCAGGCCGACTTGTCATAGCAGAAATATGTTATCAAACCATCTTGCAGGGCTACAATGCCACCCTGATCAAGGACAAGAAACGAGATTTCATACCCTACGGTTTCCATTTAGGGTTCTACTTGGTAAAGGATACCACTCAATCCAAAAAAGAAGGGTTGAGTCAACTTGAATTCAGATCCCCAATGGGTTGATTCCTCAAGCATGATCCAAAGGGCCTGGTCCTACAACATGCTTCACAGGTGTCGTCATGTTGGCCATATGCTCATGACAAGTTTAAAGATGAATTCTTCACAAAGAACTCCCATGACTGGGACGAGGTGGTGAAAAGGATGGTCAACCTAAAAATGACTAGTTTCAAGGGCATGAGCATGGATGAATAGAAGGAAACAATAGATCAGTCGGCTTAAGGGTCCCTAAGATCCAGGGAAGAAATCAGAGTGGCAGAGGTAACAGAGGTGTAGAATAGGGGGTTTTTGATGACACCAGAGGCACAAGAAAGGGGATTTATCCTAATGTAACATGCTTAGTGAGTCATTGATCAGCTGCAAAATGACCTAGACCTTTTGGAAATGACAAGGGTCCCTGCCAACAACCCAATCAAAAGCCAGGTAGGTCTAAGTGACCCAAGGCCAATACAAATTGAAGTGATCATCGGGTTGGATAACCCTGAAATTTCAATGCCACAAGCTAGATCACTAGGGGACGTCTCAACTCAGCCAGAGATACCGAGAACATCAGGGAGAGAAAGTTCACCAAACCCCCTCCAAGAATTAATAATGACCTATGATGGTGAGGATATTTTGGAGGTTTCCCTGGTGACTCCGTTGTAGATCACAGAGGAAAAGGAACCTAAGAAGGCATCTTCCCCAGCTCTCGATGCTCAAATTCAAATCCTTCCACAAAGTGACCAAGTGTCTTAGACACTAAGATAATTGAATTATCAAGGACCCAAGTGGACAGCCCGAAGGACGAGCTATAGTCAGGCGAACAAGAAGAATAAGTTCCACAGTAGGAAATCAACATCTCAAAATTTGATTATCAAGTAAGTACTGAGCCTTCCCCTAATGCTTCAATTTCAGTCGATACTTTACCTCTCGATCAGAAAAAGACAGAGGCTGAAATTTCGGAACACACGGAAGAGGTTCAAGAACCTAGTATTGAATAGATATACACTATCAAGAGCCTGGGAAACATGATTACCTGGGGAGAGAAACAAATCCCTAAACCTATGGATCAGGTCACTGATATGCAAGCCATCTCTTATGACCGAAAGAGGAAATACATCATGAAAAGAATCACCAAGAAGAGGAGTCTTACTCTGGATCACTTCATCCTCATCACCACAGAGGAGACATTGATTAACACGGAGCATTCCAAGACGTCCGAGCTTATCGACGTAGTGATGGAAATCATAGATGCCACTCTGGATAGAGAGAGGAAGGATGAAGAGGATTTGGTCACTGCGCTGAAGGAGTTGGAGCATCTACGCCATTTGGAGAAATATTATCAGGACTCCACACAGGCCATGATGTTCTTGAGAAGCGAATTCTAGGAGGCCTACAGTAAATTTACAAATGAGCGGCACCTTTAGTCGATTTCCAAGAAGACACCCTCATGGCACTGGTGACATGCAAGGATATGGAAAGATGGTATGAGAAATCACGCTAAGCAGTGGAAATGATCGACTACGTCAGTACAGTTCAACAAGGTTGAGATGCCAAAGAGCATGGCATCAGGGTACTAAGGGATAGCAACATCAACCACATAAATAAGTCAGCTGAATACTGGGCAAAAATAGACCAAGAACCTCATGAGGAAATCTAAGAGAAATGGGTCGAGTTGTTGGACACACCTACCACACTTAGAGGGGGGATGAATGAGTGTGGGGTTCTTTTTCCAAAACTTCCCTCTTGCACAAAAACTCATCAATTAGCATTCAACATTTATTCATTACCCATTGTTGTCATTTATAACCATTTATATGTGAGCACATATCAACAACATATATTAGCAATAGATCATTAACAAGTCATCACCACAATGAACACAAAGAACACAAGATGTATGTACAATTTTCTTTTTATTACAGACTACAATCCTTGGGGTTTATCAGCAACAATTGAATAGAGTACAACTCTACAAGAGCACCAGCTCTATATGCAAGACTCAGATTGCATTCTCAGCACCAACTGAGATGAGGCAACAATCCTCAACAGAAATCAATCTGTACCATAAACAAGAGCATCAACCATGCACCAACCTGTGCCAAACAACCTGTAATCAACCTATACCATAAACAAGTGCATACAACCATGTACCAAGTATATACCAATCATGTTTGA
>ML795932.1:162600-184553 GCA_009831015.1 Picea engelmannii
GGACATATAACATTCTCATCAAGGGAATCATATCAATCAATTACTTGACATCAACCAATGACATCAATCAAACCAAACCATTTACATCAATGACATATGATCCAACAATCTCCCAAGTAATCAAACCATTGGCATCAATGACAACATGATCCAACATGAGTGTGAAAATAGTTGGACAAAGATCAACCAGGCGATGAGAGACATTGACCTTCCAGAATTTGTCACACCCGATGACTTTGTCGACTTGCATGACATAGTCAAATTACATGCCGAACAAGACTCATTGTGGGTTGCGGAGATAGAAAAGGTGGCAAACATGGTGTCGGGTCAAGTGCAACAGCTCATGGAACACCTGATCAAGGCTCAGACAGTTTTGCAGTAGTTAAGTGATAGAATAGACAAGTATCGGGCACAAGCAGTGGAGATAAAGGAGATCCTTTCAGCCCCAATGTATAAACACAGATTCTTGTATGCCAACACATGCGAGGATCTCTTCGTCAAATGGTCAGAGTACGACAAGAATCATCCACTCAAGTGAAACCATTTTATGACTCTTAGAAGACTGAGAGATTAAAGTGCCATGTGGCGATGTTTTGTTTTACTTAGCTTTCACTTTTGATAGTTATTTTTAGTTAATAATATGTTATAAATAAGAGGATCAACTTGTTAGAAGGGGTCGATGGTTTTGGCAAAGACCCTCATTTTTGGATTTGTGAAGAAATATTTCAGAGCTACCTTAATTGAGAAGTCTTGTTTAGGACCAAAGACAATTTTATGTTCATTTTTCATCAAAAGTGTGTGTGATTGGATCTGAAGAAGAATTATTTCTTATTTTTATCTCATGAATGGATGTTGTAACGAGTAAGAGCCTCCGAATTTGTTGATAAGTTATCTGATTCAATATTTTTATAGTTCTTGTATTTAATGATGAAAAGTAAATCATTGTGTTAATGTGTGATCAATGATTAGAGATAAGGAAACTATTTTTTTTTCCATCGTTTATTACATGTATGTTTTCTTCTGATAATTGTATCTCAGCCAATGATTGGAACACCAGCAGGTTAATGTATTAGTATTAGGCTTGCCATAGGTTCAATAATCATTTTTTTCATACTGGAGCATAAGGGTTATCTCTATCTCAGCATTCTTTAGTAGTTAAGAATTTCCCCTTTGTTACCTAGCTGGTTTATACCAGCATTATCTTGTATCGATCCCACCTATAAGAGAAACTACAAAAAGAGAACATGTCAATCACTACATAAAGCCCATCGATTAATTGGCCAGATCACAAGATCTAGAGAACCATTCCACCATTAAATGTTGCATAGTCTAATTGGGCCTCATTGGCGGGTTGTGTTTCTACTATTGAGTTAAAGGGATTTAGGACCCCTCAATAGGTACCTCTCCTTATTTCTCACCTTTCTTTTATAAAAATATTTGGTTTGATACTTGTCTTCTCATGTAATATTTAATAATTTTTAAAAATTAAAATAAATATTATTCTCCCCCAATGCATGTCACACTTTCCCCAATTTTCATATGTTTAATCCCTTTTAATTTTAATAATTATGCATTTTCCGTCACACTCAATTGGTTCCTAGATTTTCTCCTAGTTGTCCCTTAGTTCCCCAATTTCTCTTTTATTGTGTCTCCCAACTAATTTACAGTTGGATTTTGATTAGGACTCTTCTTCTAGTTAGGATTTTGAGTCTAGATTGAGTTAGGATTATAGCTCCATGTTCACTACCCATTCTCTCATGATTTAATTTCTTTTAATTTAAAATTTATTTTATTAATTTCATGCACATGTCTTAATTTATTCTTCTCTCTCTAGATTTTAATTAGTTTAATCTTCCTTAGGCCCATTCCTACCATTTCTATAATTTTATTAATCATAACAAATCAACCCAGATAATAATATGTTCTCTTTCAAATTTAACATAAAGTTATAAAAATTTATTTCTCTTTTCTATCAGCTCTAATTAATTGTTTTTTTCTCTAACAGGTCTAAGTATTCATTTTATTTTCTAGGGCCTTCTAGATTTTTATTGACTCACAATGTATTCATGCAACGTTCCCTTCAAGACGCACCACTGTGCTCCACATGTGCCTCTCGTCGTCGACTTTGTTTGGAAGTTGTCTGACGCTTGGAGTCAATACTCCACTTGTAGACCTTATGTGAGACTAAGGGATTACTGAGGAATACAAAATCTTCCTTATTGTGTGCCCCTCAGAAATCCTCGTGAGCGACTGTCTCAGTTTTCCCCCATGAAATCATGAACTTATCAAAACAAGGTAGTCGTTAACCTTCAGTTCAGGTCACGATGGGAGTGCTAGTAGGTTGTGACAGGGACGTTGCCACACCTCTCCCTCATCCATATGATATATGTGTATGACCCCTTTATATGTGGTTAATTTTAGCAAGCATCACCATACCTACATCCACTGACAAAGATAACATCAATAACTCATATATATGAAATCCATAACTAAAATCATCATATAATATATTCATAATAAATCAAGTACTCGTAACCAAAGTAAATAATCCACTCCCTGACTCAATCCGGAGTCCAAGGAAGTCGATCAATGTCATCAACATCCTCATCGTATCATGTTTCTCACACTCAGGAAACCTCATTATAATACCTGTCAATACCATACATCAATAATAATAGCATATAAATCTTCACTACTCAATCATAGCATAAACACCTAAACAAACTGATAATCATAATGTACCATGTATTAACCGGATCACTTGCTCGCAAGTGTCCTCAAAGAATAAGTCAGTGTATAAAATGTGATTAGTGGAACTGGATGTTACAATAAGTATTTTCTCAAGAAAATGTATAGTTTGTCTCTACACTCATGATCCAGGACGAGACATTTTTTGATGAGGAAACATTTGTTGTACAAAATACATATTTTGATAAAGAATCTAAGAAATTAGTTTTTGAGAGAACTACAAAGAGTAAGAGAGGGAAGCTACGCTCTACCATTGACACTCAAGATATGTTACCTTCCAAATTATCATCTATTCATAGAGTTACATGGGATGCACTTGATGTTTCAATTGCATACATGGAAGAAGAGAATTCCCAGTTGGAAGAGAGAATTAAAGAATTGGAGGAAACCATCATACCTCCACCTATTTTGGATTCTCCTGTTACTATAATTCGTCCTAGAAAGGGTCTTAAAGAAAACCCAGAGCCAAGTTCAAGGTTCAAAGGAATTTCATGTTTAATCACTGCCACCCGACATTTCTTTGAACAAAACATTAAGAAAATAATGTCATTAATTGTTGAATTGTGGGGTATGACAAAGAGTTTTGCTTCTCTTGGTCTAAGAATTCAAAATACCAAGGAATATTATACTCATGTTTTTAAAATGATGAAGGTTTCTACACTGACAGAGTTGTGATGTTTACAATGAAAGTCTCATAAATGAAATAGAAAACAAGAAAGAAAGAAAATATACCTTTTTTGAGTCGCATCAAACAATTGAAATATTTCTCAATGGAACGAATTAATGTATTAAAAGGGATGATAACTCAATTGATTGACTTATCAAGGAGGAAAAATGAAGCATATTTTAAAATCCGTGAATTGGATTATCGTTGGAACCACCATTGAAGTCCCAGACCCTAAGTATCTTTCAAACTCTATGCTTATGAATCGACAACATTTTGAAGAGAAAATTGAAGAGTTTAAAAGGACATAGGCTGAAAAATTTGATAATATGATAGAATTTACACATGATGACATTGACAATTGGCTTGTTGAATACACAAATAAAAATGAAGATATTGAAAATATATTACAAAATTTATCTGTTGATCTTAGGGAAATTGAAAAGGAGTTGTTTAATGTTAAGATAAAACAATAAGTAAGTGTTGCTCCATTAAGGGACTTTATCCAAGAATGGTTGAATACTTCAATTGCCGAGATCTCTGAAATTTCAGTAGAGGTAGTTATGAATGGTAATCAAACCGCAACCAGCAAGAGTATAAAGGAAACAATAGAAAGAAAATGAAGAGGAGAGAGATACCATCATATTAAGTTCATGTTGGTCACATGCTTCTTTATTTATCATTTTTCATCCAATTATTCTTCTTCTTTGAATAGAAAGGTATAACCAAATCTTGATAACTTTCTCTTTGTCTTCTTTCCAGATTCGGTTGTTCCACATCCACCCACTTTATTCCTTCTACATTCTATCTTCCTATATATGTTTTCTTTATAGTCTACGGGAGGCCCAATCCCAATTCTTTGGACAAATGCCTTTAAGGTTCAAAGCATTGTAACAGGCTTTATTATTTTTGAGAAATCCCAGAGAACGAATTCAATATCAGTTTTGATTGTATTTTATAACTTTGAGTTTTGAGTATAAAATATTTGAAGTTGATCTATCATAATCTTATTTTGAGCTATAGAAACATTTACTCTATAAAATTTATCTTATGCATCTGGACCATCTTATTTTCTTTTGATGTGATCAGAAATATTTATTTCACTATGATGGATGTGAGGAGATTTTGTTTACTTTTTGCAATGTGGGATGTGTGATATTCGTGGTTCATTTCTCAGGAATTTTCTTTTATAAATCTTTTTACTTTTCATCATTTTAATCTTTCTTTGAGCATAAAAGATTGGACTATCTAAAGGTCCTATATTATTTTTTATCTTGAAATTTATTAAGAATATATTAAGACAAAGAGGAGTACCACCTATATAAAAACGTAGGAGGATTCATATCCTCTTGAGGTTGTCGTTTCGGTCCTAACAGATTCAAGCGTCAACATTTTTGGTGACCATATAAGGGAAGGACTGAATTTTAATATTTAATATTTGGTTCTAGATTATAAAATTATATGAATTTCCCTTAGGCCAACCAACCCCAGTTAGAGATCAGATTGAATAATCAATGAAGTATTCTTCATTAGTTATGTAATCTTGTGATAACAACTATTTGAATGAGAGAAGAACTAAAAAGATCCTGGGAGACACTAGGTCAAGAAGAAGAAAGAGAAATTCTTTGAAGACAAAGAAGAGACGAAAGACAAGACTAGAGAAACAAAAGACAATCTCGAGAGAAAGCAAGGAATTGAAGTTGGAAAAATACAAAGGACCAATCACTAGAAGCAAAAGCAAGCAACTGCACACCTCAAAATTTGAAAACCATGCTCTTGAAGAAAAGAAGGAATTTCCATACATGGCTGATAGAGAAGAAACACATGAAGAAATACGAGAGGAAATAAATGAAGAAAGAAGAGAAGAAAGACAAGACTAACCACATGAATAAATACAAGAAGAATTAATACATGAATATGGGCGAATATTTGGATATTTGAGAAGAATAAGGGACTCTCCACTCGACCTGCAAGGTTAACAACATGAGTTACCTCTTCTTCCTAAAGGAAATCTGAAGACATTTTCTGGAGATGTAACTATTGATGCTAAGAGGCATATTGATTTTTTTTGGATGTTTATGATTTCCATCTTATTGAACACAATGACGTAATGGTAAGGTTGTTTCTCCAAACCATATCGGGGCAAGCTTATGAATGGTATACAAAATTTCCCACCAAATTGATTGGTTCATTTGATGATCTAGAAGCTATGTTTATAAATACGTTCGCTCCCCCAATCGTGTATCATACTCTTCTCACTAATTTTAATCAAATTTATCTAAATAAAAATGAAAGGATACGAGACTTTAATATCAAATTTAATAAAATTACGAACAAGATTTTCAAAGATAAAAGGCCTAATGATCCAATGATACTTGGTTGTTATAATAATGTCATTCCACCAAATGTGAATTTTTCTATTAGATTCGCCCAAATTGATACTCTGGAAGAAGCGATAATCAAGGGTACGAAAATGGAGGAAATCATGATTGAAATGTGTGTTGACCCTGATATTATTCTTAGAAAAGTACAAAGGAAGATGGGTAATCTAAATATTTATGATCAAGGAGCATCTAGTTTGAAAAGGAATGAAGATCAAAGGCTACGACCAAGTCAAAATCATACCATTGGAGGAGGGTTTTTTTAAGGGAAATATACTAGATGTGAAAACAATCCCTGTTGCAGCCCATGAGACTAAGCAAAGGATCAAGATTGCATAGATGAAAAGAACCATCAAACAAATGCAAAACGAAATAACAAGATTGAGAAGAAATGATAATTATATACCCAATCCAAGGATGTCAGTCCTAAGACAAAGAAGAAATCCTCCTCAAGAGCAGAGAGTGAGGTTTGAAAATGATGATAATCAACAAAGATAGAGGGTCCCCAGAAAACTAATTTTGAATGCAACGGTTCTTGATGAACCATACAATGAACAGATAGTTGAAGCATAAAATGATTGTTTACCAGAAGAAATTTTTGAATTTGTACAGATAGACGGGTGTAAGACGTCCATGTATATATTTGAAGAAGACGGAGATGATCTTGACTTGCAAGAAAATGTTGCCCAAACATAGGCATTTGTAAATAAGTCCAAAAATAAAGAAAATTATGAAAAAAACAAAGAGAAAGAGAATGAGAATGAGAAAGAGAGTAGAAAAATTGTGATAATCAACACTAGACTTAAGAAGCAACATCAGATGTCAAAGCCCCTTCAGATGATATATATTGTTGTTGATGATATAAGTAAGTTGAGGATTAATCTCCCTTTCATAGAAGTGGCAAATATTCCCCAGTAGAGGGAAAATATTTTGAAGTTGTTAGATGAGCCATCGGGAAGAATTGAAGCAGTTTTCATGAACCCAAAGCAAAGTCAAAATACATTAGTAGTAAAGTTGAGAGACAAATTCCCACCCTTCTATATTTCGATAGAAAACCATGATGTTACAGTCCATAATTGTCTAGTTGATACAGGCACGACAAACAATATCATGCCTTTGGCAGTAATGGAGGTCCTTGGTATGAGTTGCACTAGATACTATGAAATAGGAAAAATAATTTATGCAATTGATTCCAGGCAAGTGCCAGCTTATGAAGAAATTAAATATTTTTATGCCTGGATTACTGTCGCTCCCCATATTATTACAGTTTTCAATATTGTGGTGGTGGATCTTCCTCTTGCATATAGATTTGTCCTTAGAAGAGACTGGTCATCCATGATCATGGGATATATAATTAATGATGGAAGTTGCATGATGTTGTCGAATAAATACAGGGCAATGATCAACGTTCCTTGTGAACCTAGGAGACTGTTTTCTTTCAAAAATAAAGATAACGAGCTAATGGAAGATTATATAAATGTTGGTATTGGAAACTATGCCATCGTGGATATGGAGCAGATTGATGATATAAAAAATGAAGACAATCATTTTGCAGACTATTGGAGGATGGCATTCGATGGAGCTTGTTAAAGCTCAGGGAGCGAAGTTGGAATTGTTCTTAAAAGCCCTGAAAACATTGTACACCCACATGCCATCAGACTTAAGTTTTCTTGCACAAATAATGAAGAAGAGTGTAAGGATTTCATTCAAGGATTGATCCTTGCACGGGGAATGAATATTGAACATTTGATTGTGACTAGTGACTCTGAATTGATAATAAATCAAGTTACTCATAAATATAAGATGATATCCATATCGGTTGCTTCATTGCTAAACCCAGATGATATCCATAGTGAAACGTCTTTTCAAGTAAAGAGAGTATTTCGACCTTCGGTACATGATAACCAAAAGTATCTTCAAGTGTTTGAAAATGATGAAGACCTATAGAATTTTCTAGTAAATGAGAATGAATATGAAGATAATGATATTTTCTATGTTCCGAAGAATATTGTGCAGTGTGAATCTCTTGTCACAAGATACGATCATGCCAAAAATATCATGGAAGAAGTATCGGTCCGAAAAGTTCAAGAAACAAGAAAAATCAACAGTGGGACTAATAATTCCCCAAATTACATCAACTTGGGAATTGATTGTACATCTAAATAAGTTGATCAATATGTTTCCCTCTTCAAAGAATATCTTGGCATTTTCTCATGGAGTTATGATGATTTCAAGGAATATGATAAGACAATATTTCATCATATCATCCCATTAAGAGAAGGAGCAAAACTGGCCAAGAAGAAAACAAGGATGATGAATCCCAAGTTGAAACCATTGCTAAATATTGAGTTGGAAAAATTGAATAAAGTTGGAATAATATATCCCATCATGCATTCTGACTAGATTTCAAATATGGTGGTTGTGAGAAAAAATACTAGGGAGATTCAAATGTGTGTGGATTTCAGGGATCTAAATAAATCAAGTGTAAAATATAATTATCCTCTTCCTAACATGGAATTTCTTCTTCAACAAATCACAAGATTTGCTTGTATGTCCATGTTAGATGGTTTTTTCAGATATAATCAAGTTTTGGTTGCAGAGGAAGATAGTGCGAAGATGACTTTCATAACTCCTTGGGAGACATATGCATACACTCAGATGCAATTTGGGTTAAAGAATGTTGGAGATACATTTCAAAGAGATATGGACCATGCATTTGAAGGTTTGATAGGGAATTTCATGGTGGACTATCAAGATAATTTTACATTCCATTCAAAGACATGAAATGAGCACATTCATCATCTGAGGAAAGTATTTGATAGGTGTATATTATATGGAATTTCTTTAAATCCAAAAAAAATGTCTCTTTGTTGTGACAACACGAAAGTTATTGGGGCATATTGTGTGCAAAGAAGGAATTTATATTAACTATGAGAGGGTTATAGATATTAATGAACTCAACCCCCCATCATCTAATAAAGGAGTCAAGTCATTTTTTGGAAAAATCAAATTTGTACGAAGATTTGTCCTTGATTACGCAAGCATTGTAGAATCGATCAATTCATTGTTAAAAATGGATCAAAGGTTCAAATGGACTTTAAATACACTGGAATCATTTAGTAACATCAAAAAGGAAATCGCTACAGCTCCAATCCTCATTAGTATGGATTTTCAAAGAGATTTCATCATGTATTCATTTTCAATAGAAACTGTTGTGGAATCTATCCTGACTCAAAGAAATGCCAAGGGTAAAGAGATACCAATCAATTTCATGAGTAAGACTCTCCATGATTATGAATTAATATACTAAGAGTTGGAGATACAAGCCATGTCTCTCGTAAAGGAAGTAGCACACTTTCAAACTTACATATTAAATTCTCATGGCATTTCATATGTCCCATATTCTCTAGTGAAGATGCTCTTAAACTAGCAATTGAGAGAAGGGAAATGGGAGAACTGGTTGGCAAAGATTCAAGAATATGACATTGAAATAAAGCCTATGAAGGAAATCAAAGGCAAAGTATTATGTAAGCTCAGTTTCGGTGGTGATGGTCTGGATGGAATGATTTTAGTAGTTTTAATTAGGGATCCTATATATGGTTCTAAGTGGTACAAAGATATTGTGTTTTTCTTGAAATATGGACACTTTCCTATCACCATGACTCCAAAGGAAAGAAGAGAAGTAAAGATGAAATCAAACCAATATGTATTGATTGCAGAAATATTATTCATAAGGAATTGTGATAGCATGTTATTAAGGTGTGTTGATGAAAAGAGGGCTCAAGAATTAATACAAGAATTTCATGAAGGCATCTTTGGGGGGGATTTTGTGCCTACTGCTACAATGCATAAAATAATAAGAGTCGGATTTTATTAGCCATCAGTTTTTAGGGACTCATATGATAAAATGAGAAAATGTATCTCTTGTCAACAATTTTCAGGGAATATGAAAATATTTCCAATGCCTTTACAACCCATATATGTAGAAAAACCATTCTCCCAATGGGGATTAGATGTCATTGGACCAATAAATCAAAAATATAGTAAGGGGAATGCATATATGATTACTTATATAGACTACTTTACTAAATGGAAAGAGGCAATAACACTGAAAACGGTTGATTCTAATGAATTAATTAAATTCCTTAAGGATAATAACTTATCAAGATTTGGTGTTCCAGAAAAGTTCATCACTGATAATGGTTCAATTTTCATCGGGTAAAAATTTACAATTTTTTGCAGAGAGTATGGCATTGTTATGGGACAATATTCAAACTATTATCCACAAGGGAATGGTCTTTCTGAATCTAACAATAAGACACTCATTCATATTTTACAGACAAATATTGATCAAAATCAAAAGAATTGGAATTTGAAATTGATAGATGATTTTTGGGAAAGAAGAATGACCCTGAAAGACAATATTGGGATGTCTCCTTATATGTTGGTTTATGGAAAGAAAAAAAAAATGCCAATCAACCTTGAACTAAATTCCTTGACTCATGCAGTTAACATAGAAGACATTGAAGATATTACTCCTATGAAAGAGATTAAATCAATTATCAAAATTCTCTCTTCTCTTTGTACATAGTTTTTCATTTTATTATGTATATCCTTCTATTTCAACTCCATTTCCCAAAGGATAAAATAGTTGGTCATGATATTCTGGATTCTTGATAACCCACAGGGGGTTATCATCCCACAGTTGGAGCCAGTTCTTGAACCCATTTTGTGCTTTTCCCCCCTCCCTTAATTCTGTTTTCCCGCCTCTTTTATTACCTATTTTTCCCCCTTCTATACTTTCCCTTTTCCAGTTTTATATTTTTCCCTTCTTTTTCCCTTTCTTGGTACTACCATACTTAGTCAATTTTCATGTTCGTGGAATTTCAAAATCACGGACTCTCGCACTTGCATTATCTTTCGTTTACCCATGTATAAGTCTTCCCAACACTTAGAATGATTTTGCATTTCATACTTTCAGACTCTTGGACCTGCAGACCTACATGGTGCACTTCCACTCTCTCTATTGTCGACCCGAGGCTTTCCAATACTTATCCATTTCATAATTTTTTACTCACGGACCCTCGTACTTGTGTATACACCTTTTCATACTAATCGTCAACCTCGTTTCTTCATCACTACTTGTGCCTTCACATTTTTCAATGTCACATTTATCGTTATTCATATATACCCAACTACCAAATTTATTATTGAAGTGGTCATTAATTAATGATTCTATTACTGAGGCTAGTAATAGTTATTTTGAGCTAATATTTCCATAAAAATAAATCTAACTCAAGTTCATTTTGCTGTGCAAGTTAATATTACAAGAAAATTTGGCAATCTTCATTGGGACATCCATGAGAAAATAGTCATTATGTGGGGATACTTTGAACCTCTTTGCTAGGGAAGATCAAAATTATCATTGGTCTCACTCCTAGTGGTATTACTCAAAATTGATGGATATAGAAGACAACAAAGTGTAGACCTCAAGAATAGTTCTTGCGGGATGTGTTCCAGAAGTCTTTGAATGCAAGGATATTGTCACCTGGTGTGTTGATAAGCTTATTCAAAACATAAGAGTCGTCACATTGCATAATAGTTCTCCTATCTCGTTGGCGCCTTCAATATTTAGAGAAGTGCTTAAATTACCAGAGTCGAACCTGGTTTATAAAGGGGAGGAAGCTAGAAATTTATTTAAAAGAAAGAACAATGGAATAGAGCTTATTCAAGAATATTTGCATGACTATGTCAATGTCTGAGGACATATCTATATTTTAGGTAAGTTCTTTAAGTAATACTTATAAATAAATTTTTTGGTTATTCACTTGAATTGTTGGCCATGACTCTACAGAGAAAATTCCCCGAATAACCTTATATATATTGCATTTTGTGGTTCATGAAAACGCTATCTTCGACTAGGTGAAGATCATTTCAAATGAAATCACTACATTGTTGACTAATTTCAAGTCTGGTAGAAGTTTTTATATGTCGTCCTATTTGATATTTTCTATTGCATATTATCACAGTTTTGAGGGTTTAAAAATTGCCCGGAGAATCAAAATAAAGGTGGACCATGTGACCATGTGGTACTAAGCTCTATGGAGGCAAAGAGTCAGCCCTCATTTTTATGAGGTGTATTCAGATTTTGTATCTAAATTCAAGACATTGTTATTTGGGGATGACACTTCGTGGATATCATTAGAAGCAGCGAATTTTCTGAAGGGAAGAGGAGTTCTGGAGAAAATCGAAGATTATAATGTCATCATGGTTTTCTGCTTTGTTGAAAAAACTATTTTCCTTCCCTATTATATATCTAATAAACTATTTATCATTGAGATATCTAGGAAATATAAATTAGGGTTCCATACTTTATCTGGAAAAAAAAGGAAAACGCAGTTCATACCTCTCCTGTGGAAAGTTGGTGAAATTCTTCTCCAAGCAATTTCCAATATAGATGAATATGCTGCTTATTTAGAGAATTATGACTTGATATTTGTGGAGTAAATCAAGGGTTTGGACCCAAATCACATTTTTTTATAATCATTTTCTTCCAGTTGGGCTAAGCCCTGCACTTTTAAATTCAACCGTCAATAAAGAAGAAAAAAATGGCAATCACAATCCTAGTAACCAAGAAGCCGATAGAGATTATGAAAACATAGAAATTACCATAAGAACTATAGAGCATAATAAAGAAAGAGGTAAACCCTTGAGGGATAAAAATGTTCAGTCGTCAGTTGTCTCTTGAAGAAGTGCCTTGCCAAAGGAAAATCCTCAACAGGGAATGTCTCACGGGAGAAAAATGCATAGCAATAACTTTGGATATGATGAATAGAGGAACCCCTCCTAAAGGGAACCTGGAGAATCCCCATAAACTAAAGGTCAAAGGAAAAAGAACTAATTCACAGTAGGAAGGGGATGAAACACATGCTTTAGAAGATGATTTTTTGTTAGATAATATGGATTTGGATGTAGATATTGAAAACATTACTTTCACATATCTAAAAGTATCAGCTCGAGAAAACGCACAGTGTGTCTCTACACTCATGATCGAGGACGAGACATTTTCTGATGAGGAAACGTTTTTTGTACAAAATGCATCTTTTGATAAAAAATATAAGAAAATAATTTTTGAAAGAAACGTAAAGAGTAAAAGTGGGAAGCTATGGTCTACCATTGACACTTGATATATGTCACCTTCCAAATTATCATATATACATAGAGTTACAGGGGATGCACTTGATGTTTCAATTGCACACATGGAAGAAGAGAATGCCTAGTTGAAAGAAATAATTAAATAATTGGAGGGAACCCTCATGCCTCCACCTATTCTGGCTTCTCATGTTGTTATGATTCATCCTAGAAAGGGTATTCAAGAAAACCCAGAACCAAGTTCAAGGGTCAAAGGATTTTTCAGTTTAATCACTGCCACCCAACATTTCTTTGAACAAAATATTAATAAAAGAATGTCATTAATTGTAGAATTGTGGGATATGGAAAAGAGTTTTGCTTCTCTTGGTTTAAGAATTCAAAATACCAAGGAATATTTAAACTCAAATTTTAAAAATGATGAAGGGTTATACATTGACGCAATCGTGATGTTTCCAATGAAAGTCTTGGCAATGACAAAGAAAACAAGAAATAAAGATAATATACCATCTTTGAACCGCATCAAACAATTGAAATCATGTTGTATGGAACGAATTAATGTGTTAAAAGGGTTGATAACTCAATTGATTGACTTAACAAGGAGGAAAAATGAAGCATATTTGAAAATCATTGACTTGGATATCGTTGGAACCACCATTGAAGTCCCAGACCCTAAGTATCTTTCAAACTCTATGATTATGACTAGATATCATTTTGAAGAGAAAATTGAAGAATTAAAAAGGACATCGGCTGAAAATTTTGATAATATGATGGAATTTACAATGATGACATTGACAGCTGGCTTGTCGAATACATAAAAAAAAATGAATATATTGAAAATATATTACAAAATTTATCTGTTGATCTTAGGGAAATTGAAAAGGATTCATTTAATGTTAAGATAAATCAAGAAGTAACAATTGCTCCATTAAGGGACTTTATGCAAGAATGGTTGAATACTTCAATCGCCAATAACTATGAAATATCAACAGAGGTAGTTATGACTGATAATCAAAATGAAACCAATAAGAGTATAAAGGAAACAACAACAAGAAAATTAAGAGGAGAGATATGCCATCATAGTATGTTCATATTGATCACATGCTTCTTTCTTTATCAGTTTTCATCTAGTTATTCTTCTTCTTTGAATAGAAAGGTATAATTGAATCATGATAACCTTCTCTTTGTCTTCTTTCCAGATTTTTTTGTTTGACATCCACCCACTTTCTTCCTTCTACATTCTATATTTGTTGTTTTTCTTTATGGTCTGTGGGAGCCCCAATCCTAGTCCTTTGGAAAAATGCCTTTAAGTTTCAAAGCATTGTAATAGATTTTATTAGTTTTGAGAAATCCCAAAGAACTAATCCGGGATTAGTTTTGACTATATTTTATAACTCTAAGTTTCGAGTATAAAATATTTGAAGTTGATCTATCATAATATTATTTTGAGCTATACAAGCATTTACTCTATAAAATTTCTTTTATGCGTCTAGACCATCTTCTTTTATTTTGATGTGATCAGAAATCTTTATTTTCACTATGATGGATGTGAGAAAATTTTGTTTATTTTTTGCAATGTGTGATGTGTGAAATTCCTCTTCCATTTCTTAGGAATTCACTTTTATAAATCTTTTTACTTTTCATCATTTTAATCTTTCTTTGAGCATTAAATATTGGACTATCTCAAGGTCCTATATTATTTTTAATCTTGAAAGTTATTAAGAATATCATAAGCCAAAGAGGAGTATCGCCTCTATAAAAGAGCAGGAGGATTCATATCCTTGTGAGGTTGTAATTTATGTCCTAATGGATTAAAGTGTCAACAGTTTCATATTGGACGAGATAGACTATCTTCAACACAAGGAGATGGGAGTGGATGTTGAAATACAAGTACAGGTATTATAGAGACTCATTTAACAGGACTTTTGTAGTTTGGAAATTTATGAACCAGAACCGAAGCTATATATCATATTAGCTATGATTCCATAGGCCATATTCAGAGCCATATTCCATAGAAACGGACAAAATTACATTGATCTAGTAACTAAGATCGAAGACCCAAGATGAAGACTTATTTCCAAAAGAATCAGCAAGATGGAAGAGTGAATTATCATCACTAAGTTGTTGAATATTTAGACTTTTGGAGGTCCAAAAATTCTTCAGTGGGGAGGTGTGATCAAGGAGGATCTAAGGAATGCTCGTAAGGGTCCAGGAGGATCCAGAACGCTCACAGAGGTCCCAGGGGATCCATAAATGCTCAAAATTTGACCATCTCAAAAATTCATTAAAAGGACATTATTGCATAGATCTTGTTGTCATCTTTCCAAAGGTTCAAATGACACCTCAAGCGAAGATCGTATGCAAAATGTATGACCAATCAAAGTTTGGTCAAACCAGGAAAATTGGGGGTGTTTCATGTTGACGATTAAAATCGCAACAAAGTTTTGCCCGCAAACTGTTGCTAAAGCCTATTATTATAAAAGATAAATAATACTAGTAGGTGGGACCCCCTTGTAGATTGGAGATCAGGGTCAGTGCTTATTTGATGTTGTGCTACTGTTCAACATTGCTTACATGGTGATGTAATCTCTTTTATTGGCAATGGATAAGGCATGTTCTGTGGTTTTCATGTTTCTCTAGGTTCAAGTTTTATTTCACAACGGCCTATGTTATCCTTGTTATCACTACTATCTTTTGTTGTATCTCTTACTAAGAGCCCTGCACAATAAACATGTTAGAAATAACATACATGAGCAATTTGAAAAACGCAAAAGGAAATATAAAAGCAAAAGGAAGAAACTAAAACCTTGCTATATACTATACTACATGCATTGATTTTTAATGAGTTGTTGTTATCCTAGATATTAAGTTAATAGCTATGCGATTTTCTTTGAGTTATATAGTTGACATGCATGGTGTTTATGTTATGGCATAAGTTGATGTGGATCATGCTATTGGTGATGATTTGATACATGGTTTATTGGATTATGTAGTTGATACGTAATATGGTCAAGTCGGAAATGGAAGGTATGATGTGGGTGGCGTATTTGACAAGAAATAGATGTAGATTCCAATGCATGGTTTAATTGAATAGTTGATGGTTAATGGTTGGTTTGTACTAATGAATTAATTGACTATGGGTGGAGCCAATGTGAATTTACTACACATCACCCTTACTCCTTTCATTGGCTTCCACCTCAGTCGGGTTATTGTTCAACCTTGTTGTTGTGATTATGCTTTTATTTCTTAGCATAGAGGAATCGCTCGGCCAACTCAAGTTTTAAGGTATTTGATCGTAGGTATGTCTTCTTTTTTCCCATCCATGAGTCTACTCTAGTTATGAAATGGATACTAGCTCAGGTGTATTGGTTTGTTCTTTCCTTAATTATTTCAAATGTGTAAAATTGTGATTTTGAAATGGAGTGTTGATGGTTTTCTCTGCACTAATGTTTGGAGTCACAACATTAATGATCATCCTAAGTATTAACAGCCATAAGGGCTCTCTGTCTCCCTTGTTGGTTTGGTTGGATGGGTTTTGTTTAGTTTTGGGTGGTTGGATGTCCTCACAGTTTTGTATCGTTTTATCCAGTCTTTGGTTTTTATGGGGTTTAATGGTTGGATGCACTCTACGTCACTGTGTTTTGTTCACTTGGGAATTGGGTTGTTGTCACCTTTAATGGTCACGTAGTGGATTATATTTCTCTTTCTCAACCCTATTTTCACCTCGGCATTGTGGTTTTTTGATTGGATATTCATGAGGGTTACACCCCGCGTGTGTTAAGTATCATTACTAGGCTGAATTGGAGCCTCACTCCTATGTTATAGCCTCTCTTGTCACAGGTTTTCGTCACCCTATCCACGGAGTAACTTGTGGTGTTCTTTGTGTATACACCATTGTTCTTGAAGGTTTTCAACATAGAGAAGAATCGGCTCTGGTCTCCCTATGTTGGCCACAGAGAAACCCCTTAACTCCTCCAGTCTGAGGGTTGATAGAGAAGACCGTCAGGGCCTGTCGGGTTTACTATTGGTTATTGTTGATTGGTATGTATTGTCGACCGAATTGAGTACAGACTTGAAAAAATTGGTTATGTGACAATCATGTTGGTTTTGGTATATATTCATTGCATGTGTTATTACAATGGATAAACTAAGCATTGTTAATTGGACGGTTCAAAATACACAGTCGCTCTCCTTGTGTTTGATAACCCAGTATTTTTTTAATTGAGAAAGTCACAACCTCGTTTCATGTCGATGCGTGGGTATGTGTGGTTTCCACAACATGTTAGATCGGTTGTTGATTGTTACAATAGTCCAAGTATAGGCTCAACATTGAATTGGTTGATTGGTTGATACACAGTCATTGTTATTTTGCACTAAATATTATTTGGATGTTAGCTCAGCATTGGTTACAATTGTTTAATGATGTTCGTGCATAATGCATTTGTATGTGTGGTGTTCCTATGCCATGAATATATGGTTACTGTAACTATGAGTTTTCTTTTAGCCAAATGGTTATTGCAATCGGGATGACTATATCAAATCCATCCACTATATGCATTATGGTTATTCGATTACATCATTAGGGATGAGCCTGAGTTTTACACAGCATGGTTGATTGTAGTTTGACTAATTTGAAGCAATATTGTATTAGATTGATAGCTTGGCACGATGGATTGAGTTAATATTGTGAATGTGTGTTTAGAATTTTAAAATGGGAATGTTGCATCGTGGTGTTTTGGGTGGGTGCCCACTGTGTATGATATGGATATTTTGGGTTGCGCACTCAGAGATAGTCGCAGAGTTTTAAACATGGCCTTGTTGCAATTCAATTATTTGTTTTATGAAGTCAGGCATGTTGTTGTTGCCTCGTTGTGTTGGATGGATAGCCCAAAATTTTGATTATTTAAAGTAGCGTTGAATTGAGCTTGTACAATCATAGAATTACACTTGTGTTGATTGAATTATTTTGGGTTTTCTACAACACAACATGAGTTGGAATGGTGGTTGGTGTATGTCTGTTTAAATGATGAGTCAGGGTTTTACAATTTAAGTCTGGATGATTGGGCTAGTTGTCCACTATGTATATTTAACAAGTATCATGCATTTTAAATGACAGGCCCAATTGCAGTGATAGTATAACTTCATTGAAAATTTTGAAACACAACTTTTGAGTGTCTTTGACGATTGAAGTAATGTGTGGCCAATGGTTGATTTTGATGATTAACAGAGTGGAAATGGTTACTATTATACATTTGAGAATTTTTATAAGATGTTAATTGGATAAATAAGAGGAAAATAACTCCCTTACATATTGTTATGGAATGCATGTTGTCTTGTTGATGGCACTGTGTTAGATATTTGACTATGAATAGTGAACTGGTTAATACACAGTGATTGTTATTGGGGCGCAATGATCATTTGGTTGGTGTATCTCCTTTTAACAGAATGATTATATGGAGTACTTGATTAATTTTATGAACAGTACCCTCTCTCATTCCCCACCATTATTTCTCTTTTCGCTAATTACAATCCCATCGCCTTCCCACATTCATTTTTCACTCCATGTTCTAAAATTGATTACAGTCAAGAAAAATTATGTGTTAAAGTAGTTGGCAATAGCAATATCTTGGTTGAATAACAATGGTGTTTTCTTTGGTTTGCAGTTGATTGTTGTTGTCCTTGAGTAGTAACCATAGTTTTTCCCCCTCATCATATCATGTTTCGCTCAATACAAACCCCTCACATATCCCAGGACCCTTTATTCACCCGCTGCTCATTGATAAATAGTAAAACAATTTGTATGGATTGGATTTCATGAGTCTAATACATTGTTGAGCCAAATCTATTTCATATTTTTAAGAGTTGTCATGTATGGTTATTTAAAATACTATTTTCTAATCAATCATTCATGCAGTAATGAGTTTTTTTAGACAAGGTATCCATGGTCGAGGAAACAAAGGGAGAGGTAATTGGAACAGAGGCCCAAGAAGGCTAAGGTTCTCCATACATTTTGATGTTGACTCACAAGAGCTCGACCAGTTGTTTTAGGATGGATTTTTCAATTGGATTGGGCAAGGGGTGGTCCAAACTAGGCCTGAAAGGCCTCCTTTCCAAGTCTCGCAAGCCCCTGGTATCCCTGTGCCTCCTCACGTCTCATTGCAACCTGAGGTTCCTGAAAATGATAGATGGAAAGATATTTTCCACCCTACAGTCTCCCAACATCATGGCTAGCCTAATTTGTCCCTACCTACTCCTCTGCCTATTAACCCCATTTTCCAAGCTGCTCCCCACTCACTAGTGTAGTCCTCTCATGCTAGAAAAAGGTTGAAAACTAAGGCCCACCATGCCCTTGAAAAAAGGAAAAACCATTGTTGTCCCTTCCTCACCCTCCAATGGATCTGACAGATCCATGTCTTCTCGGATGCATATGAGGGATGATTGTTCCAACATGATCGGTGAGATTAGTTCTAAAGGCTTGGTGCAGCCAAAGGAAAATTTAGGAAAATCAAAGGGTGACAACATCAATAAAGGAAAGATTGCATCATAGAGTGGGAAATATGTATTTTGAGTTTTTTACTTTTAATGTTGATGAAAGTTGACTTCAGGAATCTTTGGACATCATGTTTTATTTTCGGATACATGAATAATATTTTTTGAAAACAATTTCAAATATCATGAGCTAAATTGTCAAATGTGAATATGTGGATGGGAGTCACAAGGAGGTCCGTTTTGTTTAACTAAATAGTTATGTTATGATTGTTATGAGCTAATGGGAGTCACAAGGGGTCCCACATACTAGTTATTATTTAATTATAACCCTTATTATGATTATTGCATTTCCCCCTAACTAAAATTTGGTTGAGTATTTTAACTAACTTAACTAATGAGTTGGTTCAACTACTTCAACCAATTCTAATTTGTTTTAAAGCAAAAGGAAAGGGAGGAACAAGGGGAGGATAGAAGCAGAAGCATACTAAGGTTTTCTCTTTGATTTTATGTTGAGATAGTTTAGTTTTCATTCGTTCATTTATTCATCACAAGCCTAATTCTCTTTTATGATAGCAGAGTCTTATTGTAGACAACAATATTCAGGGCTAAATTACATCATTCAAACACTTGTTTTTCAGAGGTGTTGATCTATCTTTGATAGTATGTGTAGACTTGTATGTTTGTGAATTAGTTTAATGACTCACAAAGGCTATTGTGAAGATTCGAGTGGGAAACAATCTGTGGCAAGTTGATCCAGCTTTTAGAGTTCATTTTTGGTTTTCTGTCAGATGTCCTTTTCTATGTTCCATCGGGGATGTCTAAGTTTGACTTTGGTCCAAAAATTTTGTATGAGATTTTGTAAAGAAAATGAATCTTCGATGGTTTGGAATGAAATAAAGGATTGCTTTATGTCTCATCTGTCTTGATTATCATCTTGGTGACTTTACTTCTATCTTTACATTTATTTCAGCAATTAATGTGCTCGGAAAAATGCATAAAAAGTAAATTTCCAGCAAGCTTCTTATTGATAAAAGACTAGCCTAAGCACTCGTAATTAATACTTATGAGTTAGGATGTTATTTTTGATGGCTATAAACATAGGGTGATATTCCCTTCTATTTTTCTTTAGCCAAGAAAAATCTGAAAATGCTTGAGTAAGATCATTTCATATATTTTCCTCAACTCTATGTTGCACCATTAGCAGGTGAAACATGGCATGTTGATGTGGCACTGGTGATGTGGAATTGTTGATGTGGTAGGAAATGATGACATGGAAGTTAGGTGGACCAACCGGGTATTAAAAAGTGGCACATTCTGGTGTTGACATGTGGCATATGGGTACAAGTGGACCAATGAGATGTTGCCATGTGGCAGCCTCTGATTGTCCCTCACTAGCATGGTTTATCAAAAATATTGGGAGTCAACGAGGCTTGAACCCATGACCTCCCAAATCCTTAACACAAGCCCCATTATCAATGCACCACTAAACTCATTCTTAACATTATATGTTTTAAAAATTATTTGAATTTATGTAATGGTGCATTTTGGAGGGAAAAGGGGTCGAGGGATATCACCCAGCCCCTAGTCCTTACACTATACAACATGACATGTACCTTAATTCATGGGGGCTTAGCCAAATTTTACATGGGAGTTATAACTATATGTTATGTGTTAAGTTATAACATATGGTTATAACCATATTCCATAAATAACCAATGAATGTTCTTCCATGTAACAAAACCAATGCATGTGTGTTATGGAGAGGCTCAAACCTGGAACTTCCAGGGTAATATCTGGAAGTCTTAACCAACATGCCAACCAATCCATGTTTAATGGGATTCCCACCATAATTAGTATTGAGTTGCATAAAATGTGGACGGGCAGTTTAAGGACTGTGGCCTATTTAATGGGTACGGATCCCAATGTTTGTACACACAATTACACACATTCCAATGGATTTGTACACACATTTTCTATGCATATTTTAGTCTCATAAAGCATGCCAAGGGTATGAAGGGCATGAGGCTACACTGTAAAGCGTGTCGAGGGTAACCTTGATGAAATTTCAAGTATTTTATATCAAATTTGCATGATTTTTCACCAAGAATTCAACAATGCACTCGGTTTCTTCATTTGAGCAGTGGATTTTTGGAGCATCTTTAAAATTTTGTTTTGTAAGCTCATTTTGTAATGTAATTTAGAATTTTGAGATGGTGAAAAATAGTCATTCTATTTAAAGGGACTTGGAAGATGCAGTGATGTATGTCAATTACATATGTATTTGAGTTCTTTTATTTTCTGTTGTATTATCTCATTTACAGTTCAAGTTATTCATCAGTTTATGGGTTTATGGACATGTAAGACATTCACATTATGTGTTGCAAATAGTCAAGTGATCTTCATTTATATTCTGGAATCTGGTCGGATGTTTAGTATTTGCATATGAACTAATTGGAATCTAAGAATTCTTTGGGATGAATTAGTATCAGAGTTTGTTGATATTTAAGGATCAAGTTGGTATC
>ML795932.1:184653-201016 GCA_009831015.1 Picea engelmannii
CACTCCTAGTGGTATTACTCAAAATTGATGGATATAGAAGACAACAAAGTGTAGACCTCAAGAATAGTTCTTGCGGGATGTGTTCCAGAAGTCTTTGAATGCAAGGATATTGTCACCTGGTGTGTTGATAAGCTTATTCAAAACATAAGAGTCGTCACATTGCATAATAGTTCTCCTATCTCGTTGGCGCCTTCAATATTTAGAGAAGTGCTTAAATTACCAGAGTCGAACCTGGTTTATAAAGGGGAGGAAGCTAGAAATTTATTTAAAAGAAAGAACAATGGAATAGAGCTTATTCAAGAATATTTGCATGACTATGTCAATGTCTGAGGACATATCTATATTTTAGGTAAGTTCTTTAAGTAATACTTATAAATAAATTTTTTGGTTATTCACTTGAATTGTTGGCCATGACTCTACAGAGAAAATTCCCCGAATAACCTTATATATATTGCATTTTGTGGTTCATGAAAACGCTATCTTCGACTAGGTGAAGATCATTTCAAATGAAATCACTACATTGTTGACTAATTTCAAGTCTGGTAGAAGTTTTTATATGTCGTCCTATTTGATATTTTCTATTGCATATTATCACAGTTTTGAGGGTTTAAAAATTGCCCGGAGAATCAAAATAAAGGTGGACCATGTGACCATGTGGTACTAAGCTCTATGGAGGCAAAGAGTCAGCCCTCATTTTTATGAGGTGTATTCAGATTTTGTATCTAAATTCAAGACATTGTTATTTGGGGATGACACTTCGTGGATATCATTAGAAGCAGCGAATTTTCTGAAGGGAAGAGGAGTTCTGGAGAAAATCGAAGATTATAATGTCATCATGGTTTTCTGCTTTGTTGAAAAAACTATTTTCCTTCCCTATTATATATCTAATAAACTATTTATCATTGAGATATCTAGGAAATATAAATTAGGGTTCCATACTTTATCTGGAAAAAAAAGGAAAACGCAGTTCATACCTCTCCTGTGGAAAGTTGGTGAAATTCTTCTCCAAGCAATTTCCAATATAGATGAATATGCTGCTTATTTAGAGAATTATGACTTGATATTTGTGGAGTAAATCAAGGGTTTGGACCCAAATCACATTTTTTTATAATCATTTTCTTCCAGTTGGGCTAAGCCCTGCACTTTTAAATTCAACCGTCAATAAAGAAGAAAAAAATGGCAATCACAATCCTAGTAACCAAGAAGCCGATAGAGATTATGAAAACATAGAAATTACCATAAGAACTATAGAGCATAATAAAGAAAGAGGTAAACCCTTGAGGGATAAAAATGTTCAGTCGTCAGTTGTCTCTTGAAGAAGTGCCTTGCCAAAGGAAAATCCTCAACAGGGAATGTCTCACGGGAGAAAAATGCATAGCAATAACTTTGGATATGATGAATAGAGGAACCCCTCCTAAAGGGAACCTGGAGAATCCCCATAAACTAAAGGTCAAAGGAAAAAGAACTAATTCACAGTAGGAAGGGGATGAAACACATGCTTTAGAAGATGATTTTTTGTTAGATAATATGGATTTGGATGTAGATATTGAAAACATTACTTTCACATATCTAAAAGTATCAGCTCGAGAAAACGCACAGTGTGTCTCTACACTCATGATCGAGGACGAGACATTTTCTGATGAGGAAACGTTTTTTGTACAAAATGCATCTTTTGATAAAAAATATAAGAAAATAATTTTTGAAAGAAACGTAAAGAGTAAAAGTGGGAAGCTATGGTCTACCATTGACACTTGATATATGTCACCTTCCAAATTATCATATATACATAGAGTTACAGGGGATGCACTTGATGTTTCAATTGCACACATGGAAGAAGAGAATGCCTAGTTGAAAGAAATAATTAAATAATTGGAGGGAACCCTCATGCCTCCACCTATTCTGGCTTCTCATGTTGTTATGATTCATCCTAGAAAGGGTATTCAAGAAAACCCAGAACCAAGTTCAAGGGTCAAAGGATTTTTCAGTTTAATCACTGCCACCCAACATTTCTTTGAACAAAATATTAATAAAAGAATGTCATTAATTGTAGAATTGTGGGATATGGAAAAGAGTTTTGCTTCTCTTGGTTTAAGAATTCAAAATACCAAGGAATATTTAAACTCAAATTTTAAAAATGATGAAGGGTTATACATTGACGCAATCGTGATGTTTCCAATGAAAGTCTTGGCAATGACAAAGAAAACAAGAAATAAAGATAATATACCATCTTTGAACCGCATCAAACAATTGAAATCATGTTGTATGGAACGAATTAATGTGTTAAAAGGGTTGATAACTCAATTGATTGACTTAACAAGGAGGAAAAATGAAGCATATTTGAAAATCATTGACTTGGATATCGTTGGAACCACCATTGAAGTCCCAGACCCTAAGTATCTTTCAAACTCTATGATTATGACTAGATATCATTTTGAAGAGAAAATTGAAGAATTAAAAAGGACATCGGCTGAAAATTTTGATAATATGATGGAATTTACAATGATGACATTGACAGCTGGCTTGTCGAATACATAAAAAAAAATGAATATATTGAAAATATATTACAAAATTTATCTGTTGATCTTAGGGAAATTGAAAAGGATTCATTTAATGTTAAGATAAATCAAGAAGTAACAATTGCTCCATTAAGGGACTTTATGCAAGAATGGTTGAATACTTCAATCGCCAATAACTATGAAATATCAACAGAGGTAGTTATGACTGATAATCAAAATGAAACCAATAAGAGTATAAAGGAAACAACAACAAGAAAATTAAGAGGAGAGATATGCCATCATAGTATGTTCATATTGATCACATGCTTCTTTCTTTATCAGTTTTCATCTAGTTATTCTTCTTCTTTGAATAGAAAGGTATAATTGAATCATGATAACCTTCTCTTTGTCTTCTTTCCAGATTTTTTTGTTTGACATCCACCCACTTTCTTCCTTCTACATTCTATATTTGTTGTTTTTCTTTATGGTCTGTGGGAGCCCCAATCCTAGTCCTTTGGAAAAATGCCTTTAAGTTTCAAAGCATTGTAATAGATTTTATTAGTTTTGAGAAATCCCAAAGAACTAATCCGGGATTAGTTTTGACTATATTTTATAACTCTAAGTTTCGAGTATAAAATATTTGAAGTTGATCTATCATAATATTATTTTGAGCTATACAAGCATTTACTCTATAAAATTTCTTTTATGCGTCTAGACCATCTTCTTTTATTTTGATGTGATCAGAAATCTTTATTTTCACTATGATGGATGTGAGAAAATTTTGTTTATTTTTTGCAATGTGTGATGTGTGAAATTCCTCTTCCATTTCTTAGGAATTCACTTTTATAAATCTTTTTACTTTTCATCATTTTAATCTTTCTTTGAGCATTAAATATTGGACTATCTCAAGGTCCTATATTATTTTTAATCTTGAAAGTTATTAAGAATATCATAAGCCAAAGAGGAGTATCGCCTCTATAAAAGAGCAGGAGGATTCATATCCTTGTGAGGTTGTAATTTATGTCCTAATGGATTAAAGTGTCAACAGTTTCATATTGGACGAGATAGACTATCTTCAACACAAGGAGATGGGAGTGGATGTTGAAATACAAGTACAGGTATTATAGAGACTCATTTAACAGGACTTTTGTAGTTTGGAAATTTATGAACCAGAACCGAAGCTATATATCATATTAGCTATGATTCCATAGGCCATATTCAGAGCCATATTCCATAGAAACGGACAAAATTACATTGATCTAGTAACTAAGATCGAAGACCCAAGATGAAGACTTATTTCCAAAAGAATCAGCAAGATGGAAGAGTGAATTATCATCACTAAGTTGTTGAATATTTAGACTTTTGGAGGTCCAAAAATTCTTCAGTGGGGAGGTGTGATCAAGGAGGATCTAAGGAATGCTCGTAAGGGTCCAGGAGGATCCAGAACGCTCACAGAGGTCCCAGGGGATCCATAAATGCTCAAAATTTGACCATCTCAAAAATTCATTAAAAGGACATTATTGCATAGATCTTGTTGTCATCTTTCCAAAGGTTCAAATGACACCTCAAGCGAAGATCGTATGCAAAATGTATGACCAATCAAAGTTTGGTCAAACCAGGAAAATTGGGGGTGTTTCATGTTGACGATTAAAATCGCAACAAAGTTTTGCCCGCAAACTGTTGCTAAAGCCTATTATTATAAAAGATAAATAATACTAGTAGGTGGGACCCCCTTGTAGATTGGAGATCAGGGTCAGTGCTTATTTGATGTTGTGCTACTGTTCAACATTGCTTACATGGTGATGTAATCTCTTTTATTGGCAATGGATAAGGCATGTTCTGTGGTTTTCATGTTTCTCTAGGTTCAAGTTTTATTTCACAACGGCCTATGTTATCCTTGTTATCACTACTATCTTTTGTTGTATCTCTTACTAAGAGCCCTGCACAATAAACATGTTAGAAATAACATACATGAGCAATTTGAAAAACGCAAAAGGAAATATAAAAGCAAAAGGAAGAAACTAAAACCTTGCTATATACTATACTACATGCATTGATTTTTAATGAGTTGTTGTTATCCTAGATATTAAGTTAATAGCTATGCGATTTTCTTTGAGTTATATAGTTGACATGCATGGTGTTTATGTTATGGCATAAGTTGATGTGGATCATGCTATTGGTGATGATTTGATACATGGTTTATTGGATTATGTAGTTGATACGTAATATGGTCAAGTCGGAAATGGAAGGTATGATGTGGGTGGCGTATTTGACAAGAAATAGATGTAGATTCCAATGCATGGTTTAATTGAATAGTTGATGGTTAATGGTTGGTTTGTACTAATGAATTAATTGACTATGGGTGGAGCCAATGTGAATTTACTACACATCACCCTTACTCCTTTCATTGGCTTCCACCTCAGTCGGGTTATTGTTCAACCTTGTTGTTGTGATTATGCTTTTATTTCTTAGCATAGAGGAATCGCTCGGCCAACTCAAGTTTTAAGGTATTTGATCGTAGGTATGTCTTCTTTTTTCCCATCCATGAGTCTACTCTAGTTATGAAATGGATACTAGCTCAGGTGTATTGGTTTGTTCTTTCCTTAATTATTTCAAATGTGTAAAATTGTGATTTTGAAATGGAGTGTTGATGGTTTTCTCTGCACTAATGTTTGGAGTCACAACATTAATGATCATCCTAAGTATTAACAGCCATAAGGGCTCTCTGTCTCCCTTGTTGGTTTGGTTGGATGGGTTTTGTTTAGTTTTGGGTGGTTGGATGTCCTCACAGTTTTGTATCGTTTTATCCAGTCTTTGGTTTTTATGGGGTTTAATGGTTGGATGCACTCTACGTCACTGTGTTTTGTTCACTTGGGAATTGGGTTGTTGTCACCTTTAATGGTCACGTAGTGGATTATATTTCTCTTTCTCAACCCTATTTTCACCTCGGCATTGTGGTTTTTTGATTGGATATTCATGAGGGTTACACCCCGCGTGTGTTAAGTATCATTACTAGGCTGAATTGGAGCCTCACTCCTATGTTATAGCCTCTCTTGTCACAGGTTTTCGTCACCCTATCCACGGAGTAACTTGTGGTGTTCTTTGTGTATACACCATTGTTCTTGAAGGTTTTCAACATAGAGAAGAATCGGCTCTGGTCTCCCTATGTTGGCCACAGAGAAACCCCTTAACTCCTCCAGTCTGAGGGTTGATAGAGAAGACCGTCAGGGCCTGTCGGGTTTACTATTGGTTATTGTTGATTGGTATGTATTGTCGACCGAATTGAGTACAGACTTGAAAAAATTGGTTATGTGACAATCATGTTGGTTTTGGTATATATTCATTGCATGTGTTATTACAATGGATAAACTAAGCATTGTTAATTGGACGGTTCAAAATACACAGTCGCTCTCCTTGTGTTTGATAACCCAGTATTTTTTTAATTGAGAAAGTCACAACCTCGTTTCATGTCGATGCGTGGGTATGTGTGGTTTCCACAACATGTTAGATCGGTTGTTGATTGTTACAATAGTCCAAGTATAGGCTCAACATTGAATTGGTTGATTGGTTGATACACAGTCATTGTTATTTTGCACTAAATATTATTTGGATGTTAGCTCAGCATTGGTTACAATTGTTTAATGATGTTCGTGCATAATGCATTTGTATGTGTGGTGTTCCTATGCCATGAATATATGGTTACTGTAACTATGAGTTTTCTTTTAGCCAAATGGTTATTGCAATCGGGATGACTATATCAAATCCATCCACTATATGCATTATGGTTATTCGATTACATCATTAGGGATGAGCCTGAGTTTTACACAGCATGGTTGATTGTAGTTTGACTAATTTGAAGCAATATTGTATTAGATTGATAGCTTGGCACGATGGATTGAGTTAATATTGTGAATGTGTGTTTAGAATTTTAAAATGGGAATGTTGCATCGTGGTGTTTTGGGTGGGTGCCCACTGTGTATGATATGGATATTTTGGGTTGCGCACTCAGAGATAGTCGCAGAGTTTTAAACATGGCCTTGTTGCAATTCAATTATTTGTTTTATGAAGTCAGGCATGTTGTTGTTGCCTCGTTGTGTTGGATGGATAGCCCAAAATTTTGATTATTTAAAGTAGCGTTGAATTGAGCTTGTACAATCATAGAATTACACTTGTGTTGATTGAATTATTTTGGGTTTTCTACAACACAACATGAGTTGGAATGGTGGTTGGTGTATGTCTGTTTAAATGATGAGTCAGGGTTTTACAATTTAAGTCTGGATGATTGGGCTAGTTGTCCACTATGTATATTTAACAAGTATCATGCATTTTAAATGACAGGCCCAATTGCAGTGATAGTATAACTTCATTGAAAATTTTGAAACACAACTTTTGAGTGTCTTTGACGATTGAAGTAATGTGTGGCCAATGGTTGATTTTGATGATTAACAGAGTGGAAATGGTTACTATTATACATTTGAGAATTTTTATAAGATGTTAATTGGATAAATAAGAGGAAAATAACTCCCTTACATATTGTTATGGAATGCATGTTGTCTTGTTGATGGCACTGTGTTAGATATTTGACTATGAATAGTGAACTGGTTAATACACAGTGATTGTTATTGGGGCGCAATGATCATTTGGTTGGTGTATCTCCTTTTAACAGAATGATTATATGGAGTACTTGATTAATTTTATGAACAGTACCCTCTCTCATTCCCCACCATTATTTCTCTTTTCGCTAATTACAATCCCATCGCCTTCCCACATTCATTTTTCACTCCATGTTCTAAAATTGATTACAGTCAAGAAAAATTATGTGTTAAAGTAGTTGGCAATAGCAATATCTTGGTTGAATAACAATGGTGTTTTCTTTGGTTTGCAGTTGATTGTTGTTGTCCTTGAGTAGTAACCATAGTTTTTCCCCCTCATCATATCATGTTTCGCTCAATACAAACCCCTCACATATCCCAGGACCCTTTATTCACCCGCTGCTCATTGATAAATAGTAAAACAATTTGTATGGATTGGATTTCATGAGTCTAATACATTGTTGAGCCAAATCTATTTCATATTTTTAAGAGTTGTCATGTATGGTTATTTAAAATACTATTTTCTAATCAATCATTCATGCAGTAATGAGTTTTTTTAGACAAGGTATCCATGGTCGAGGAAACAAAGGGAGAGGTAATTGGAACAGAGGCCCAAGAAGGCTAAGGTTCTCCATACATTTTGATGTTGACTCACAAGAGCTCGACCAGTTGTTTTAGGATGGATTTTTCAATTGGATTGGGCAAGGGGTGGTCCAAACTAGGCCTGAAAGGCCTCCTTTCCAAGTCTCGCAAGCCCCTGGTATCCCTGTGCCTCCTCACGTCTCATTGCAACCTGAGGTTCCTGAAAATGATAGATGGAAAGATATTTTCCACCCTACAGTCTCCCAACATCATGGCTAGCCTAATTTGTCCCTACCTACTCCTCTGCCTATTAACCCCATTTTCCAAGCTGCTCCCCACTCACTAGTGTAGTCCTCTCATGCTAGAAAAAGGTTGAAAACTAAGGCCCACCATGCCCTTGAAAAAAGGAAAAACCATTGTTGTCCCTTCCTCACCCTCCAATGGATCTGACAGATCCATGTCTTCTCGGATGCATATGAGGGATGATTGTTCCAACATGATCGGTGAGATTAGTTCTAAAGGCTTGGTGCAGCCAAAGGAAAATTTAGGAAAATCAAAGGGTGACAACATCAATAAAGGAAAGATTGCATCATAGAGTGGGAAATATGTATTTTGAGTTTTTTACTTTTAATGTTGATGAAAGTTGACTTCAGGAATCTTTGGACATCATGTTTTATTTTCGGATACATGAATAATATTTTTTGAAAACAATTTCAAATATCATGAGCTAAATTGTCAAATGTGAATATGTGGATGGGAGTCACAAGGAGGTCCGTTTTGTTTAACTAAATAGTTATGTTATGATTGTTATGAGCTAATGGGAGTCACAAGGGGTCCCACATACTAGTTATTATTTAATTATAACCCTTATTATGATTATTGCATTTCCCCCTAACTAAAATTTGGTTGAGTATTTTAACTAACTTAACTAATGAGTTGGTTCAACTACTTCAACCAATTCTAATTTGTTTTAAAGCAAAAGGAAAGGGAGGAACAAGGGGAGGATAGAAGCAGAAGCATACTAAGGTTTTCTCTTTGATTTTATGTTGAGATAGTTTAGTTTTCATTCGTTCATTTATTCATCACAAGCCTAATTCTCTTTTATGATAGCAGAGTCTTATTGTAGACAACAATATTCAGGGCTAAATTACATCATTCAAACACTTGTTTTTCAGAGGTGTTGATCTATCTTTGATAGTATGTGTAGACTTGTATGTTTGTGAATTAGTTTAATGACTCACAAAGGCTATTGTGAAGATTCGAGTGGGAAACAATCTGTGGCAAGTTGATCCAGCTTTTAGAGTTCATTTTTGGTTTTCTGTCAGATGTCCTTTTCTATGTTCCATCGGGGATGTCTAAGTTTGACTTTGGTCCAAAAATTTTGTATGAGATTTTGTAAAGAAAATGAATCTTCGATGGTTTGGAATGAAATAAAGGATTGCTTTATGTCTCATCTGTCTTGATTATCATCTTGGTGACTTTACTTCTATCTTTACATTTATTTCAGCAATTAATGTGCTCGGAAAAATGCATAAAAAGTAAATTTCCAGCAAGCTTCTTATTGATAAAAGACTAGCCTAAGCACTCGTAATTAATACTTATGAGTTAGGATGTTATTTTTGATGGCTATAAACATAGGGTGATATTCCCTTCTATTTTTCTTTAGCCAAGAAAAATCTGAAAATGCTTGAGTAAGATCATTTCATATATTTTCCTCAACTCTATGTTGCACCATTAGCAGGTGAAACATGGCATGTTGATGTGGCACTGGTGATGTGGAATTGTTGATGTGGTAGGAAATGATGACATGGAAGTTAGGTGGACCAACCGGGTATTAAAAAGTGGCACATTCTGGTGTTGACATGTGGCATATGGGTACAAGTGGACCAATGAGATGTTGCCATGTGGCAGCCTCTGATTGTCCCTCACTAGCATGGTTTATCAAAAATATTGGGAGTCAACGAGGCTTGAACCCATGACCTCCCAAATCCTTAACACAAGCCCCATTATCAATGCACCACTAAACTCATTCTTAACATTATATGTTTTAAAAATTATTTGAATTTATGTAATGGTGCATTTTGGAGGGAAAAGGGGTCGAGGGATATCACCCAGCCCCTAGTCCTTACACTATACAACATGACATGTACCTTAATTCATGGGGGCTTAGCCAAATTTTACATGGGAGTTATAACTATATGTTATGTGTTAAGTTATAACATATGGTTATAACCATATTCCATAAATAACCAATGAATGTTCTTCCATGTAACAAAACCAATGCATGTGTGTTATGGAGAGGCTCAAACCTGGAACTTCCAGGGTAATATCTGGAAGTCTTAACCAACATGCCAACCAATCCATGTTTAATGGGATTCCCACCATAATTAGTATTGAGTTGCATAAAATGTGGACGGGCAGTTTAAGGACTGTGGCCTATTTAATGGGTACGGATCCCAATGTTTGTACACACAATTACACACATTCCAATGGATTTGTACACACATTTTCTATGCATATTTTAGTCTCATAAAGCATGCCAAGGGTATGAAGGGCATGAGGCTACACTGTAAAGCGTGTCGAGGGTAACCTTGATGAAATTTCAAGTATTTTATATCAAATTTGCATGATTTTTCACCAAGAATTCAACAATGCACTCGGTTTCTTCATTTGAGCAGTGGATTTTTGGAGCATCTTTAAAATTTTGTTTTGTAAGCTCATTTTGTAATGTAATTTAGAATTTTGAGATGGTGAAAAATAGTCATTCTATTTAAAGGGACTTGGAAGATGCAGTGATGTATGTCAATTACATATGTATTTGAGTTCTTTTATTTTCTGTTGTATTATCTCATTTACAGTTCAAGTTATTCATCAGTTTATGGGTTTATGGACATGTAAGACATTCACATTATGTGTTGCAAATAGTCAAGTGATCTTCATTTATATTCTGGAATCTGGTCGGATGTTTAGTATTTGCATATGAACTAATTGGAATCTAAGAATTCTTTGGGATGAATTAGTATCAGAGTTTGTTGATATTTAAGGATCAAGTTGGTATCAGAACTCATGTGGTATTTTCATATCAGCAAGGAAGAGCATGAAGAGAACCTCAAGTTAGTGCTTCAAGTGTTGAGAGAGCACAAGCTCTATGCAAAGTTTATTAAGTGTAAATTTTTCCAAAAACAAGTCCATTACTTAGGCCATGTCATCTTAGAGGAAGGAGTGGCAGTCGATCCTGACAAGATCAAATTCATTATGGATTGGCCTACACAAAAAGATGTAGTTGAGATCCTATCTTTATGGGCCTTGGTGCACCTCTTTTATCACCTGAATGAGAAAAACAGAGGTGCTTACAAGCTTAGTTGGGTTAGCTAAGAAAGACAACAGTGAAGGAAAGTGTTAGAAAAATAAACATAAAAGACTAAGCTAAGAATTAAACTAGGAAAGGAAAGAACAACTAAACTATTGAGCATAAGTACATAAGAACAAGAAACAAACAAGACTCATGTCACCAATGGAAAGGATTGTATTAGTGAAAAGAAAACACTGAGAAGAAAGGGGACTTTGGGTCCCTTCTTCCTCCAAGGGAGGGCTCTTAGGCCCCCACAATTGAACTCTTCTTACAACTTTGAAACTTAAAAGAAATGGTGAAAGAATCCCAAGCTAACCCACTCAAAAGGTGATGTGGATTGCCCAAATGGAATGGTGCTAGTATTATCTTGATGAGAAAAGAGGATTCCCCAAGAGAATAGCAGCAGCATAACCTTGCAAATGAATTCCTTGAAAATGTAATGCACCCATGGCCTTGTTTTATAGCACCACTTTGAGGTATTGTGAAACTATCTTTTAGTGTGAAAAGGGGTTGTTTAGGGCACTTTTAGGTCTTTGACCAGCCACACATCTAGATCCAGCTTATATTTGGGTGTCAAATCAACTTGGAAGCTGAACTAGAAGTGGGTGGGAGGCCAACCAATATCATAAATGCGTTGTTCTCAAATGTGCACAGATTTTAGCATCCACAGTTGTGCATCGTTTGCATGTGCACTTTTCCTGCGTTTCTAGATGGTGCATGTGTGTGTGCGCCCTGTGTAGTCATAACACATCTTGATTTTATAATTGGTTGTATAGTTTTGGACCTTTTGGAAATTATTTTTGGTAATTTTGGTCCATGGGTGGACTCATAGTTGTTTGAAGATGTTGGATTCCTGTAACCATTTGTGTATGAAATTTCAGTGATAACAGATGCCCCTTGATGGATGAGGTTAGGAGCATACAGATAGCCGAAATTCATCAATGTTTCTTCTACTGAGAGTATCGTTGGAAGAAAGAGTGATAGTGAGAGTATCAAGAGTGACCCGTTGGAGGGAGAAGGGAACCTGTAGGACCCAACCTTTCGCAAGGTGTGTAAAATAAATTGTGTACAAACAAGGCAGGCATGCCCCATGCTCGTGTCATGTAACTCACAAAAAAAAGGGTGTTGTACAGTAACTGAAACTGTGTGTTGATGTAGACAACTGCAGCGCCCTCGGGGGTGATTTTGATAAAGGCAAAGAACAATTCTAATGAGGAACATACTCTGAACAGTAGGCAATGACACCTGTAAAAAGTATTATGGATTCTATGGGCACTAATAGCCCAGCCAAGTTTAGAGGTCTTCAGTAAATATAAGAAACAACTGCAATAGTCGTAAAGTAAGACCCACCATAACATGAGAAAGTGTTGAAGTCGAATGTTATGGGGGTCAATGACAGCAGGGATCAATTATGGTTCTCCCTATGCCCTCTGAGACTTCTCATTGGAAAGGTAATGAGAGTTAAGATACTGTCACCCTTTTGGAAACTGTGTTGATGTCAATAAAAAGGGAGATGCGATTCCAAGAAGCAAAGGGCTTCGTGAAATCTACTAGGTGAGGTCAGGGACTGAGGAGGTACATGGACGAAGTCAAGATGCATGGAGACTCAAGACTGCCCTTGGTTGGGGATATATGCAAAGTATAAGTGGTTGCAACCGTTCAATGAAGTCGAGTGTCAGGAGGGACAACAAGATGTGGGATAAGTTGTTCCAGAGGCGGGACAAAGTGAACAAACTCAGAGAGCAGAGGTAGGTGGCCCATGGGATACTTGGAGTTTATGGATGATGTCAACATGAGTAGATGATAAGGAGTGCCCCAACCAAGGGCGACATGGGTTGCGTTTTCCAAGAAGGTCGCCAAAGGTGATGACAATAAGCTATGTAAGATGCTGGAAACAACGGATTAATTACAAAAAGTATTAAAAAATCAGTGGGGATAATAATGCATATACAGAAATTGGTGGCCCAGTGTAAGATGGCTTGGCCTGAGGAGGGTGCAAGTTGGTGTAAACAACAAGTGGAGGGTGGGGGCCCCATAGGTGGGTTTCTATAGTAGGGAAATGTATGGAGGGAAATTTGAAGATGGACAAACCGACAATGAATGAAATGGATGGTAAATGGTGTTGCGGAAGTGCAATCAAAACAAACCTTGAGGAAGTGCCCTGGAAGTCTGTTGGGTAGGCTAGCAAAATGAGGAGAAGGAGTATGTGGCTGATTCGCGACATGATGTAAGACTATCAGGACTCCCATCCCTAAAGGTTGAAAATAGCATGAGTGTCAAAGTGCCAAGGGGGCTATGAATGGTATAACTCATGTGGGGGAGAGTGCTACCAGGTGACAATACCCAAAATGCAGTGGAGGTGGCGGTGTTGCAGAGCCGGATATGGGGACCCTAAAGTCAAATTTCAGAGGGTGTGACTGGAGATGCAATTGAGATTCAGAGGGAATGATTACATACCAGTGTTGATTATATACCTGAAGGGGTTGTGCTGGTGTATGATGACCAAGTACCTACACACATGAAAACCAAATACTTGACGTGAACAATATCTGAAGAGAATCGAACATACAATCATTTATTTGATCATTTTGAACATGAGCATGCGTACCTGGATGGGGTATGGAAAAATGGCTCCCAGGGGGCTAAGGATGAAAAATGGCCCAGGGACTGTCCTGATGTAGAGGACGGGGTGCTAATCCTGTGGCTAAATACGGATAAAAAAACGGACACCCGGGGCTCCCGGAATGGGGTCTAGAAGTTTGGAAAAAAGGACTATATATAGCTGTATTGGGTTCGTGCTGGAAGCTTTGGCGTACTGCTACTAATGTCTGTCGAAATTGAGGTAGCGATGGGCAATGGTGTGTATAATGACCATATTCTGAACATATGGCACAAGCAAATTTGGTTCGCAGTCATTTTCTACTTATGTTAGGGGAGGTAGCGGTAGTACTTGATAAAGTGACGAATGGTGATGGTGTTTGATTGAGTTGAATTATGTTACGTAACTCGGGTAGAGATGGGAATTTGTTTTTTAGGTGTCCATATTTCTCACATAGTGCACAAGGAGGTTGGACACGTGGGGGAAGTGTAGTTGTAGGCTCCTTCTTCTTTCGCCTGCCCCCAGCTATGGCAGGGGGGTTAGTGAGTGGGGGTGTAGGGGGTATGGTGGGAGTGAGTATGGGAATCTACATCAGGATTCCTTCTATTTGGGGAGGGAGGGATGGTTGAGGAACCATCTCTAGTGGATGGAGATACCTTACTAGAAATTTTGGCACCATGTTGGGAAGGGTAAGCATTGTGTCTATTTGGAAATCTTGTATGCCTGGTGGAGGATAAAAGAAGGGGATTTGAGTAATGGCTTGGGAAAATTCCTCCCAAACTGGGATATGGCCTTGGGGTGAGGTAAAATCATGAATTAGTGGAGTCGACAAGTTCATAGGAGGCTCCTGAGGGAGGGGCTCTACAACTAGTGGGACGCCAGATATAAGAGACGCCTCACTGGGAGGAAGGGTATCCTCAATGTCAGTTCCTTTGGATGAGACGACACATACCTTATTGGAAGGATGAATGAGTGGTGGTGTACCATGGTAAGTTCCTAATAAGGATGGGTCTTTGAAAATTCTGGAACCCATTTCAATGAGTGGGTACATCTCATGATTAGTATGGATGAAAGGGAGAATGTTATCGATGTTGACAGAAGGGTTAGATTCATAATGTGAAACTTGATCAATGGTAATGATCTTCCCATTATGAGGGAACATCATGGTTCGAAACACAGAAGAGGAAACTACCTTCATAGAGTACATGTAGCTACGACTGAACAAGATATTGTAATCGAGTGGGGCATCGATAACTTCAATGTCAATGAGAATGGTCTTGCCCCCGAGTTCTATGGGGACATTTTGAAGAGCCCTTCAAGAGAAGATGGACATCTGTCATAAGCTCTTAAGGTAATGGCAGATGGTATGAGTTTGAGGGATCCAAGTTTCTTCCTACATACTTGGACATGATGCATGTGGACGCACCTTCATCAATGATGCATCGATGAACTGTAATGTTCTAAATTTTCACTGGGATTTGAAAAGCAATGAGAGCAGGGAGGCGAGGTTCTCCATTATCGAGATCAAATGTGATGATTTTGGGTATCTGTAGGTTCGAATGCCCCCAAGTCAGAAAGTGATGACTTTCACTAAGTGGGGCAAGTTTGAAGTACTTCTAATACTGACATGGCAGTTGGGGATTGTGCCAAGTCATCGACCAAACTATAATTATGAGTCGCCCTAGCTTGTGGGTTGTGGACATTCCTACGTAATGGGATGCGAGGGATGCAAAGAGGGGTTTCTATGTTAGGGAAAGAGATCATCAAAGGGGGTTCCATTGGTGTTGGGATTGTTTCTGGGGGAATGGGAGGAGACTCAGCGAGTGCACGGTATTGACGACTATGTGTTTGTAGAAGGACTTCTTCCTCACTAATGAGGAGGATAGTACAATCTACGGGATTTTTTGGATTGAGATACTGTCCCAACTCTGGTGGGGTAGGTTGAATGTCCTGTTGGGTGTTCATCACTCCTTGGTGTGGAATGGATTTCTGCAGTACGGTTGGGGGTGTTTGTTGCACGTATTGTTGTGGGGGTTGTTGAGGGGCAGGCGATGTTGGAGGATGTGGTCCATTCACTAAGTCTTTCATCTATTTAAAATCAGTGATTTGGGGGAAATGATGAGTATAATGACCGAACTCACCGCAAAGGGCACAAGGGAAGTTGGTTCGAAGGTTATTGTCGTTAGACACACCTACCACACTTAGAGGGGGGGTGAATGAGTGTGGGGCTCTTTTTCCCAAAACTTCCCTCTTGCACAAAAATGTTAGAAAAACAGGACCGTGGAGCAATAAAATAAAACAAATGCAGAAACAAAACACAGAAGACACACAATACAAGAGAGACACAGATTTACGTGGTTCACCCAGTGTGGGCTACGTCCACCAGAGAAATTGCCAGGTCCTTCCTTTATTATTATCCAGCAAAATGAAGGGATACAACCTACAGCAAAACCCGTTGTAACTTCCTCTTCTTTCTCTCACAGTCTCCTCTCTCAGAATACAATATTCACCCTCATACATAGCCGCAAATACATTTCCCTCATAAAATAGGGTTGCCTTCTAGGGCAAAAAAAACCCTAACATAATCTCTACCGTTAGATCTGCGACCTTATAATGAACGGTCCAGATTTACAATGAAATTACAATATCCTTTTATAAGGCAATTTTTGCTTCGGGGGCTTCGCCCCCGAACCCCCGCTGGGGGACCGCTTGCCCCCGGACCCCGCAGAGGGGGTACCCCCCC
>ML795932.1:206811-216926 GCA_009831015.1 Picea engelmannii
AGTTCATCCATTTTTACACCTTATCAATCATGATAAGACAATAATGAGTCATCTATACATTTTTCCAACAATGCATCATATACCAATGGAACCACATCGATCCATCTTCATCATGTATCAATGACAAGTCATTGATCCATCTTAATCTATGCATTCTCATCAAGGAAAATACATATTATATTACATCAATCATCAATCAATCAATCCTTTGACATCAATCAATCACTTGACATCAATCAATGACATCAATCAATCAAACCATTGGCATCAATGACAACATGATCCAACAATTTTTATTTTTTTCGGACGTCTGGTTTTATTGCCCCCCTGGGGGTTCTGAGTCCCTGGGTTCTAGTTGCCCCCAGTAGGTTGGTTCTGTTGGGGGTGATTTTCGACTTAACCTGTGTTGTTATTGTTCTAGTTTTTTCCTTTCTTTTTCTCATTATTCGACTGATGGGTTGGATTTTTTGTATTCAACTGTTCAAAATTTTGATATTGCTAAATGGGAGAGGGTTGAACAAAATTTACCCCAATGTGAGGGTGTCCTTGTGGCGGAGCCATGGGTTGTGGAGGGCCAAGAAATGGAACTTACATATTCTGTTGTGGTAATGATCTGTAAGATACATAGGAAGGCATGGCTCTTTCGCTAGTACTTAGCGTATAAGCTGAGGTAGAGGGAGTACCAGAACTTGTTTGGATAGGTGGGTGTATTGTGGGTGTTGGAGGTGGCCCACTGATGGGTGGATGAAGGGAAACAGGGTATGGTTGTTGATAAGGGGGTGGAGGATAATAAGGGGTCCCTCCATATGCTGGCAGATATTGAGGTGTGTCATACATTGGTGGTTGTTGGGGTTGTGGATTATGGTGTGTGGTGTTACCAATCAATCCATCTGTTGAGTGAGACATCTCGGGTTTATCTTAGCCAAATGGAACGGGATTTGGGAGATCAGGAAGTATTGTGTACAAGTACCCTGATTGTGAATAGATGAGGTCATATTGTTGAGCCTTACTGATGGCTTCTTCTTCTGATTGAGGGAAGGTGGAAGCCACATCTTTACCAAGGAGAGAGACAAGTGATCTGAGAAACCAATCGAGACATTATTGTTTGGTGATTTCTTCTTTGCACAAACTACGTCGTCGATGCCACTCATGAATGTGATCAGTGATATGTGTGGCTAAGGTCTGTCTAAAATTAGAGAGTAGTTCAAGACTGTTGTCATGGAGGATTGGTAATTGGAAGAAGGTCAAAAATGTTTTGGCCAAGGACTCGAAAGTCACATGGGACCCTGATTTTTCATCTACATACCATTTGGTTGATGGGCCAGTGAGCGTGCGTTGAAATAATTGTAGTCAGATGGAATCATCCATAATGTTGTTTCAAGAGCACCATAAGTGGAAAGTCATGACATGGTTGGCAGGGTCATCTCCTGCCTTTCCTTCAAACTTGGGGATATTTGAAGGTAGTTTGGTAGGCATTGCAGGCCATGTGGGGTCATGTAATATAGGATCATTTGTGAGTTTTCTTAGGTCTGGTATGTTGAGAGAGGCCAAGTATGGCATTTGGAGTAGTGGTGGAGGATTAGTTCCAACCATGGTGTGAGTGTTTTGTGAACCTGACCCTTGGGGGGGACTAGGTGGGTTTGTACTTCCCCCTTGAGAGGAAGTTGGCCCCCTGCTTCCGTGTAAAGGAGAGCGAGTGGACGGTGGACCTTGGGAATTGGACCCAAGTAAGGTGGAACCAAGAAAAGTTGATCCTAAGACAGTGGCACTCACAAGAGTGTGAGAAGGTGGAGCCGATGAGTTGGCAAGACTAGAAACTCCTCCTAGAATAGGAGGGAGATTTAGAAAGCGTCTGGAACGGTGGGGGTTCTGTGGATCCCCTATGATGTCCGATTAGCTGAGTGAATGTGTGCGAATGGTGGTGAGAGTAATAAATAAGTAAGAGTCATTGTTTCAATTTTGAACTTTACATGATATATATATCTCAATCAAAAGTAATCAAAAGTGCATCATATGAAAGTGTTTTGATAAAGAAACATATATGTGGATAAGTGGGTTTTGTCCATGTGGGGATCAAAGAAAACAAATTCTCATGTCCTAAAAGACGTAACATCCTTCCTCTCAAATAGCACTAGACCTTCCAATAGTACTCAACAGTGGGGTCTGAAGCCACCAGAAGAGGAACTAGTGAAGGATGAAGCAATCAGTTATAATGAGGGGTAGAGGGGGCATATCCCAAAAGAACTGACGATATTTCCCAATAGACACACAAAATATGATCAAGGTGCAATTGCAGCCCACAATTTCCACCTGGGTAGATGTCCTAAATTTTTTTCACTAGGTACCTCAGTCAAAGTGCGGTATTTAGATTTTCGGCCTAAGAAATGGGTCATGGGATGGATCCCATCCAAGAGGTGGGTGCCTCAAGGGGGGGCACACAGAACAACCGGACCTTAGCCTTCAACCCTTCACGGTTATATCCCTACCTTATGGTGTTAGGAACACTTGACTTGGAGGATATTAAGTTCCCTATTTGACAATTTCTATTGTTTTGAAAATGTGAGAACTAGATAACGAGGAGTTATTTGGATGCCTATCCCTAAAATCCTACCTAGACTAAAATATTTCTTTTGGCACCTCCTATGGAGGAAAACTTAGTGATTTTTTTAGAAAAAATTTGGATGTGTTTTTGTGAGATATTGGGGATGTAAGCCAATCTCATTGAAATTAAGTGGGAGTGGATAGTTTCGTCAAGAAAAGGGTGGGGTGTTTCGGAATCCTTTTGGAGGAAGCTTACTTCAACCTCCATGTTTCGAGATGAAAACTATGTGAGTGAGAAGTGAATTTGTGTGTGAACAAGTGAAATTGTGCCAATTTTTAATAATTTAGGTGTCACCTTGCTGCATGTGGACTTTGCTTGGTCCTTACAAGTGTTGATTATCTAAGTTACTATGTGTCATTGGTACAGCCTTGTCAAATTCAAAAGTCCCTAGGAAACTAGAATGTGGACATGTGGGTCCTTTACTATTCCTTTAACTCCCTAATGTGATTTAATCTAAGAAAGCTTGGAAACTATCCTAGATTGTGATCATGTGGGCATGTATGGGCCCGTTACAAAACTTTTAAACTTCCCTAGTGATTTAATCTAAGAAAGTAAATTTCAACACTATCCTATCTTTGTAGCATGTGGGCATGTATGGGCCCATTACAATCTTGAGATGTGTTTGAAAAATAAACTAAGAGGAGTCTCGAGGGGGCTTTTGTCCTCTCCTAAAGGTTTAGTCTTTTTAAGGGAGATGAAATTGTCCTACAACCTTTTTCTGATTCTCAATATTGCTTTGAAGCGTGAAAGAAAAGAATAATCAACGATTGTTGTCCAATTTCTAGTCCCAATGTAAGTTTTATGTGATTACAAATGATTCCAACTTATACTTTTAGTCAAAGCAGGCCATCCATGTGGAAAAATGAAAGCAAAAGAGGAAATAATTATTTTAAACCCCCTAAGTGCCTATGTGTTTTGACTAATCCCTTTATATGAAGAGGGAACTAAGTGTGGTGTAGATTACAACATGCATGGAATCACTTTTTTTAAGAGGGCTAGGGGCCTTCCACAAATCACAAAAAGGCTTACAATGTGTATTTTTTTGCACAGTTGCACGAGTCTCAGAGTAGACAAAGGCGCACAGAGTGTCAATGCGTGAATTGAAAAAGACTTTTGGGCGCAGATGCGCGGAAGGCACCGAGTAACTCAGTAATTTTGGCACACGTGTGCACGATGTGTGATTGTGAGCCAATAAACCCACGCACAACTATCACATGGCCGTGGAGAAAATTCTGAATGGAATTCTCTCAATTCAACTTTGAATTGGATGCTCTACAGATCAGCTTGGGCCAGTTATGATACCTGCAAGTTAAATAAACAGAAAGAAGAGATAGAATAACCCAAATGGGGTAGGAAATTGATACCTCTCCCTAGTGGAGTCGTCAATCTGTTGCACCTCTTCTATCACCTGAATGAGAAAAACAGAGGTGCTTTCAAGCTTAGTTGGGTTATCTAGGCAAGACAACAGTGAAGGAAAGGGTTAGAAAAATAAACATAAAAGACTAAGCTAAGAATTAAACTAGGAAATGAAAGAACAACTAAACTATTGAGAATAAGGACATAAGAACAAGAAACAAACAAGACTCATGTCACCAATGGAAAGGATTGTATTAGTGAAAATAAAACACCGAGAAGAAAGGGTACTTTGGGTCCCTTCTTCCTCCAAGGGAGGGCTCTTGGACCCCCACAATTGAGCTCTTCTTACAACTTTGAAACTTGAAAGAAATGGTGAAAGAATCCCAAGCTAACCCACTCAAAAGGTGATGTGGATTGCCCAAATGGAATGGTGCTAGTATGCTCTTGATGAGAAAAGAGGATTCCCCAAGAGAATAGTAGTAGAATAACCTTGCAAATGAACTCCTTGAAAATGTAGTGCACCCATGGCCTTGTTTTATAGCACCACTTTGAGGTATTGTGCAACCAGCTTTTAGTGTGAAAAGGGGTTGTTTAGGGCACCTTTAGGTCTTTGACTAGCCACCCAGCTGGATCCAACCGAGATTTGGGTGTCAAATCAACTTGGAAGTTGAACCAGAAGTGGGTGGGAGGCCAACCAATATCATAAATGTGTCGTTCTCAGGTGTGCGCGGCCTTTAGCGTCCACAATCGTGCATCGTGTGCATGTGCGCTTTTCTCGCATTTCTGGATGGCGCATGTGCGTGTGCGCCCTGTGTAGTCATAGAACATCTTGATTTTATAATTGGTTGTATAGTTTTGGACCTTTTGGAAATGTTTTTTGGTAATTTTGGTCCATGGGTGGACTCATAGCTATTTGAAGATGTTGGATTTTTGTAACCATTTGCAGATGAAATTTTTTAGTGATAACAGGCCTAGCAAGACACTATAGAAGGTTCAAAAAGGGGTTTTATAATATTTTTTATTCAATCACCTCCCTTCAGAAAAAGGGAGTTAAATTTGTTTGGACAACAGAGTGTGAGAAGATTTTCCAGCAGCTGAAACACCACTTAACCAATGCACTTATGCTGAAAATTGTAGACCCAAACAAGGACTTCCTTGTGTGTACAGATGCATGTAAGGAAGGAATCAGAGGAGTCCTCATGCAAAAAGGGCATGTGATCTGTTATGAATCCATAAAATTAAACGAGCATGAAATAAATTATGTGACACATGACTTGGAATTGGTTGCCATAGTACATGCTTTGAAAATGTGGAGGCATTACCTCCTAAGAAGAAAATTTTTATTTATGATAGACCATAGTGGGTTGAGATATCTGTTTTGTTGAAATAATGTAATTGCAAAGTGTATTCTTATTATTATTTGATATATTATTCATTGGATCAATCCCCATTGTGGATTGATCATGTCGGCTATTGTAAAAGGACCAAATCCCCTTTTGCAGATTGGTCATAATGTAATTGTAATAGGCAAAAGAAGAATTCATCCCTATAATATATTTAAGAGGCCCCAGAATATAATAAAGGTGGTTTTAACCACCCAGTTTGAGAAGTCGGCCCTACCAGTGAAGAGACACTTCACACGTGCCAGATTTGTATAAATAAGGAGGTTAGTGCCTCACTTAGACACACACTTCACTTGCTCATTGAGAGACAAGTTTCAGAACTACAGTTGGAGAAGAAGGAGAGAGAGTGGCACATATTTGGGAGAGGATATTATGTATTAGCTTAAGTTATCTCTTGGCATTGTATTGGCTATCTATAATAAGGAAGTTTTGTTGGGTTTTCTTCCCCTAGAGGGTTTCCCAGGATGAATGTTGTGTCTCTTGTGATTGTGTATTTCTCAGTGATCTTGCATTATGTTGTTGTTATCTATTGAAATGAAAAGAAATATAATAATGGCTTAAACATTAACATGGTATTAGAGCCAAGCTAAAGAGAACATCTTTCACAAGAGAAAAGTGAAAAAATGTCACTATTTCCATACATGCAAATTAGGGCTTTTTGTTAGTGAGGTATTTCAACCCTAAAACCATCTAGAAAAGTGTGCCCTCCCCCAAGGATCATTTTGGCACCTTCAACGCACCTTTTCAGTGACTAGATCTCTCGAAAAGTGAAACCCTAGTTTCACAAAGTACCAGAAGTACCAGAAAACCAGAGAACCAAAAGTACCAGAATACCAAAGGTACCAGAAAACTAGAAGCACCAGTCCAGAAATACACAGATCAAGTTTGAGGGGGTAAAAGTTGGATTTTAAGAAATCTGACTACACCAGCTTACTCGCCTCAGCTCATCTCATCTATCCCCTCGATCATAATTTCAAAATTCGAAGTTTGAAAAATTAGGGTTTCCTCATAAAACCCTAAGTTGAAATTGTAGTTGCAGTCTCAGAACCAATTGTAGTTGCAGCCGTAGTACCAGTTGCAATCACCCTTGAAGTTTTTAAGAGTTGGTAATGATTACCGTTGCTGCCATATTGTGCCACTATCTGCAAATACTATCAGAGGTATGTACTCACATATGTTTAAATGGTTAAACTTTAAAGAGTATTTGCAAGAGAAGGGATCTCTTGCCATAGATCCAGAAGGATCTCAAGATCCAACACATTCAGAGGAATGATGCAACCTCGGTGTGATTATTTTGATATGCATCCATTTTTTATATTGATCAATATTGCATGTTGTAGCTATGACCATCATTCTAACCTTTTTTGAGTCAAGCTATTAGATGGATTAAAAGTTGAGATCATAGAGCTTATCTTCTAACCCAACCTTCTGTCAAGATAGCGTATTGTCTTAGTACAGAAGATAGGTTGAAGAAAGCACTCGTCATCTTGAGTGAAGGAGACTCGGAAGAAAAGAAAGCACTCATTCCTGAGGACAAGGCTCCAGGTTTGATTAATCAATTTAATAAGATTCAAAGGTACACATGACAAGTTGATGACTATAGTTGAGATAGCAGTCTTTGTAACGTATCATACTTAATAGCATGTGAGCATATAGAGGTAAATGCTTAATGTAATCATTTGTCTGATACAACTAACACCTCCTATAGGAAGACTCTTGTGTGTTAATTCCAGGTTTCCATGGAGGAATGTTTGATCAAAACACTATGAGAGTGTTGACCTCATTTTGTATTGTATTCCTTACCTTTAATATTTGCTTCAGACAAATTACAAGTGATATCTCTAAAGGAGCTACTGTGATGATTGTTCGTGTTATTGCTTTATATTATCAAAAGGATATTATTCTTGCTTGTTGTTTTGTTGACCTTGCTCCAGGTCATAGGTAATAACCCTAAGGAAGCCATAGTAAAGGTTGCAGAAGGCAACGTACTAAAGGAGAGACCATAAATGAAGCAATCATCATTGGAAAAGAAGAAGGTGGCTTGCATAAGCTAAAGGGTCACTCAAAAGCTGCCATGACCCATGCCATTGAGAATCCATGTGAACTTTAGCATATAATATTAGCTCACATTAACTACAAGGCGCTACTATACATATGCAAAGCGGTCACAGGTTTACCAGAACTAGAGTTTGACCATGAAGGCATATGCAATGGATGTGCACAAGGGAAGAACATCAAGAACCCTTTTCTGAAGAGAGACAACAAAGAATAAGGAGTCCTAGAACTCATCCATTCAGATGTGTTTGGCCCAATGCCATCGTCCTCCATGAGTGGGTATGTATATTATGTATCATTTATTGATGATTATTCTCATAAGACCTGGGTATATTTTTTGAAATCTAAAGATGAAGTGTTCAACAAGTTCAAGGAATTAAAATCCTTGATAGAGAATATTTTTGAAAGAAAGATTAAGTTACTCAGGTCATATAATGGAGGAGAATATACCTCAAAAGAGTTTTTGAACTTTTACAAAGATGTTGGGATCAAGAGGGAACTCACTACTTCCTATAATCCCCAACAAAACGGTGTAGCTGACCGAAAGAATAGAACGATAATGGAAGCTGTGAAGACTATGATCCATGATCAAGATCTTCCTATGTGCTTATGGGAAGAAGTAGTAATGGAAGTTATATATGTGCAGAACCGATTGTCCCATAGTGCACTTGGGCTCAAGACCTCGGAAGATATTTTCATCGGAAATAAGTCAGAGGTAATCCATCTCAAAATATTTGGTTGCCCAGTATTTATTCATGTACCGAAAGAGAAGAGAAACAAGTTGGAACCTTCAGGAAAGAAGGGAATATTTTTGGTATACTGTGAGGTCTCCAAGGTCTTTAGAATCTATATACCAGGTCACCGTCACATTGAGATCAGTAGGGATGTGACCTTTGATGAAGATGCAGTGCTCAAGAAATCAAGAAGATGCCATCTTGAAGAAGTATATGAAAAGGAACCCATAATCCCCAGAACTGTAGTGAGGGAGGTTCCCAGAGCCGCAGAACCAGTGAGGGAGGTTCCCAGAGCCGTAGAACCAGTGAGGGAAGTCGTAACTTCCCCTGATGAAGAAATTCTAGAAGACCATGATATAGTAGAATTTCAAGAACCTCCTCAGATGACGATCCTCCATAAAAGAAATCCATATTGGGCTAGAGAGTTTATTCAATATGGAGAGATGTATGGTGTTCCCGGAGAAACTACAAGACATGTGAAAAGACCAAACCCATTCTCCAGTTATATGGCTTTGATGTGTGATCTTCTAGAGGATGAGCCTACCTACTTTGAAGAAGCCATTCAGAGGAAAGAATGGGCATATTCCATGACAGAGGAATACCAATCCATAATAAAGAACGAAGTATGGGAAATAGTTCCCAGACCGGAGATTAAAGATGTGGTATCCTCCAAATGGATCTTCAAAATAAAACATGATGTTTATGGAAGTATTGAGAAGTATGAAGAAATATTTGCCGCTCGTTTCTTTTCTCAAAAGGAAGGCATTGACTATGAAGAGACATTCGCTCATGTATCCAAATACACTTCGATCAGAACCATCATAGTTCTTGCATCTAAGATGAAGTGGAATTTACACCATATGGACGTGAAGACATCTTTACTAAATGGTGTCATCAAAGAGGAAGTGTATATAGAGCAACCTCAAGGATTTGAAGTTGAAAACAGGAAGTATCATGTATGCAAATTGAAGAAATCCTTATACGGATTGAAGCAAGCTCCTAGATATTGGTATGGCCGGATAGACAGTTTCCTGACGAGCTTGGGATTTACCAAGAGTAAAGTAGATTCTAACCTCTACTTCAAGGTTATGAACGATGAGCCAGTAATATTACTGCTATATGTGGATGAATTATTCTTAACCAGAGAAGAAAATCTCATCACTAAATGTAAGAAGAGACTTGCCTTAGAATTTGAAATGAAATACCTTGGCCTAATGCATTATTTCTTAGTTCTTGAGTTATGGCAGACTCCAGAGAGGATCTTCCTTAACCAAGGGAAGTATGTAGTCAAAATCCTGAAGAGATTCGACATGTTGTAATGCAATTCCATGAATACACCCATGGAAGCGAAGCTGAAGCTGTTGGTCGACACTTCGTCAAAATTGATTGACGTCATGCTATACAGATAGATTATTGGATCGTTGATGTACTTGAAAAACACTAGACCAGACATTTGTTTTGTCATGAACACCTTGAGTTTGTTTCTGGTAGAACCTAGACATGTTCACCCAGTGGCTGCAAAACATTTGATGAGGTACCTTAAGGGTACAATAGATTGTGGTCTCAGCTATGATGGAGACCATGATTTCACATTGAGTGGATATACTGATGCAGACTGGGAAGGAAGTGTTTCTGATAGGAAAATCACTTCAGGATGTTGTTTCAATTTTGGATCAGCCATGATCTCATGGAAGAGTAGAAAGAAATCTAGCATTTCTCTCAGCACAGTAGAAGCAGAATACATTGTTGCATGTTCTGCCAGCTGCGAAGCTATATGGCTTTGAAAGTTGTTGACCAGTCTATTTGACCTAGAGATGGAAGCAACCACGATCCTATGTGACAACCATAGCTACATAAAGATGAAAGAGAATCTTGTATTCCATGATAGGTCAAAGCACATAGAGATCTGATATCATTACATCTGTGACATGGTGCAGAGAGGAGCCATAAAGCTCCAGTACGTTA
>ML795933.1:36015-81688 GCA_009831015.1 Picea engelmannii
TATTTAGCATGCAACCCACACCCTTTTAAGCAGTCAATCCTGAAAGCATGAATTCCTTAGCATTACTGATTATGTCATAGAGTTGAAAGGGGCCCTGCGATGCCATGAATGTGTTGAGCATCTTGAGTTTGATGACGGAATAAAAGTTGCCATGAAGCATCTTGCTCCACTGCTTGTGCAACCCATTTATTAGTAGAGCGGCGCCTTATGCTCTTATGTTGGGAATTCATAATCCCCATTGATCCCTTGGTAAAGTGAAAATATCCTAGGCCACTAAAGGAATTCCTTTTTCCGCACCTTGCTTACCCCACATAAAACTTATGAAGTACATATTCTAGTGTTTTATAGGCTGCTTGAGAGGGGATGAGATGAGAAATAATAAATGTGCCTTATGGCTAGAACTTGATCAACAATCGTCACCTCTTGTCATGCAGAAGATCGAGACTACTACAAGTTTGATTTCTTTTTGAAACTTGGCCATTATTCACTTCCATAGATCAGTGATAAAGAATTGAATACTAAAGGGGATGCCTAAATAATGTATGATTTTCCCTAGTTTTATAAACTTCCATTTGTGATTCAGCGATGCAGGAGGTGTTATCACACAAACCCTCACTTCTTGAGATAAAGTCCTAAAGCTCAAGCAAGGATTTCGTGTAACTTACTAACTAAGAGGGAGGCCACTGTTGCTTCACCAACCCTCTTCTGTGCTTTAGGCCAACTCTCCTTCGGATCAAGGGGGGCTTCCTAATGATAGGATTGCTAGAACTTGCGCAATAAGGTCCAAGATGAAATGGAGAGATGGTTCTAGCAAAACAATTTTTTATGAATTGAGTAAATAGAGTGGATGGAAGGACTAGAGACTAGTGCCTTTCCATTGGGAAATGGGGTCAAATCAAGGTTCAATGGAAGGTTGTCCTACCAAGGAAAAGGGGAATAATATGGCGGCAAAACACAAGCTATATGAGCTCTTTCCTTGCTGTCTCAAACTTCAGAAAATTATCAAGGGAGACCACTAATATAGATAGACAGTAGACTCCAATGGCTATGAAAATTGTACCTGTTATGAATGGATTACAAGTGCATATAACCTAACATAGTGAAACACGCATCAATACAAAACATCCCAATAATAAATAAAATAGAAAAGGAATGATCTTATCCCATTCAATGTTTCATAACCATGAATAAAGAAGATTTCATCCACATGAGATAGCATAGAGATTTAGAAGACTTACATATCCATTAAACAATTTGCTCATCCTTCAAATACATCCAATAGATATTCAATTAAGCTCCAAGGGATTCCCCCCCCTATGAAACCATACATCAAATGGAGAGAGTAAACCCTTATATGGGTTTCAGTTCTATATCCTCATACGATAAAAAAAAGTATTTTTTTCCTAGATCCAATAGTCCTCCAAGAAATAATAACAAAATATCCCTCTCAACAACCTCCTTACTAAAAGTAGCAATGAGTTGTTGAGATCCACATTTTCCTCCAAAAATATATAATAAAATATCCAAGGAAAACAATACATTAGAACACTCCAGTAACTAACTCCATGAGACAAGTCAAACATTAGTAAAATAATGGAGTTAGCTAGTAACAACCTCCAAAAATAGAGCTAGAGGGTAGGGTGCCTCCTTTAAATGAGTGAAGGACTATGTCAAAGGCTCCAACAAACTCCCCAAACTCCTCCAAGAGTGGGCACTCCTCAAAGATGGTCTAAAAACATGTGCCAAGGAAACAACTCAAGCCACATGTATGGTTTCTTCAAGGAGGATGTCTTCCTTAATATGCACGAACAAGTGTACAAACAAATCCTCCAAGAATGGGACGTCCTCAAAGTAGGTGGAAGACTAAGTAGACAACCTCCATAAGTGGATGCTCTCAATAATGATAACATGGAAATGAGTACAAAGTGACTTCCTCAAGTGGATGTCTCAACAATAATGCATGACAAGGTGTGCAAGGAGTCCTCCAAGAGTGGGACGACCTCTCCATATAGCAACAAATTCAATCTCCAAAGTAGCATGTGTGGGAGAAACAATACTAATCACTCCACTATCAAAATATGTGAAAGATCCAACTCATCATGGCACGTGTGGACCAAGTAGGTGGCATGTCCTCCCTAAAATAACATGCAATGGTTACATGTGTGGTCTCCAAGGTGTAACAACCATCAAATCACACATAAATAGTTAGATCCCCTAATGTGAGGGGTCAAACCACCAACTAACTCCTCAATCCATGTGCAAGATGCTAACAAATACCTTGGTAAAGGGGACGACCCCTCTCTAACAATAAACAATGATATAAATAATGAGATGTCATACATGTGTGCCAAGGTAAGTGGGTACTCCCTTAAAAAACTCCTCAATGGTAGACATCCACATGCTAGCAATGTCTTCCAACACCCAAGGCACATGCCACAACTCCTAATGCAAGGCTACAATGCTCGAGGTATAGGCTACAACACCCAAGGCAGAAGGATCCTCAAAAGTTGCAATGTGTAGTGGTCAACCTCCAAATATGTGCCATGAAGTCAACAATGGGAGAGCAGTCCATCAAAAATAATAGTAAACCCCATCACAAGTCTATCCAAGTGTCAAAAGCCACCAAACAAGCAAGGGTACCCAAGTAGTAGACCTCCATCAAGATGAATCATGCCAAATCATCCTCAAAACACTAGGATGCTCCATCACAAGCTCAAACAGTGTGCATGAAATCCATGTAGCAAGAAGGTGAGCGCTTCGCATGAAAAAACTAATATACTTCATCATGAACCACTCCAAGTGACACACTAAGCCACATAAGGGTGCTCACATCATGAGCCTCCAACTAGGTCAAAATGAGTCGATTGGTCATTGTGAGGGTTAAGATTACATCAAGATATGTGCACAAGAGGGGCGCTCCACTAGGAGTGGTAGGCCATGTCATCACAAAGTGCTATAGGTGTCAAAATCATCCAAAGAGGCAAGGGTGCTCTCGCCATGGGGTGAATATCATCATCCATGAGTCAAATGAATTGAGCCATGTACAAAATAACCACTGACACAATAATACCCATTATGGAATGATCACAACTAAGACATATCCACTATGTAAAATGAAAACCATCATATAGCAAATCCATAGCACTAAAGAACATCCCATAATCATCCATTGAAGAGAGAACCAAGCCATGACAATCAATCAAGGATAAAGTTAATGTCCTCCACCAAGACACCATCCAATCAAAGGAAAATACTATCTCCAAGTCAAGCCCAAAAGTCCATGTTGTACAATAGAAACAACTTCTACCTAAATTCCAACTTTTGGAAGTTTAGAATCCTCATGTCACCCTGCAAATATTTGAATCTTGTGATGAAAATTACATGTGCAATCCTCATACAACATAGGGGATAACATCTGGCTTCAACTTGGGGACATTTGCTCTCAAAGAAGAGTTCATGAGAACTTCAAAATCTCTGGTTGTACCTGCAAAGAAATAGAAGAAAAAAAGACCATGTGCCGAAATGGATACAAATACACATCCCTAAACACTACATACTTATTCTCTTCTTTTTCTCTCATTTTTTTAATTTTTATTTATTTTTATATGTACATTACATCATCAAGAGTCCAAAATTTGGCTGTAGTGTAAAGGAATAAGCTAACAATGACAATGACAATATGAAGAAAACAACAAATGCTCGAATATTGAGCTTATTCATCCCATCTAATGCTATCAAGAGCTTATTTCTCCTACCCTACTCCAGTTGACATATAAAATGAATGTGCTAGGTATAATCATACAACCACTGAAGCCAAACTAGCATGCCATCAACATCAAGAGCTCTACCCTTGTGTTTGGCTATGATCCTAAACAAGGATATGTTAAGTACAAAATGATCGTGAACTGAGACAAATATTACATCATGACAAAATATAAAATTCAAGTCACGAGGATGGACAAGAGCACCAAAACCATGCCAAAATTGGTGTGTGCATCCACAAGCTTGCTCCATCCATTCTTGAATAGGGCTGCGATATGATCATGATAGACCATTCTTGCTCCAAGCAAGGTCTCCATGATGCACCCTATGCATCTCGCAAGGTTGATCCACATACTCCCATGAATGTCCTCCTTGGCTTCCATGTACAATATTACTCCTCAAGAGTTGAGATGGCTCACCAACAAATCTGCAAGATAACTCTTGATTGTCTTCCAACAAATATGAAGATGAAATATGTGATGAAGATTCAAATTCTCAAAAGGTTTGCCTCAAATTTAGGATTTGCTAACCTTCTATATATGGCTGGAAATTTTCACAAGCCATAAATTGAAACCATTTTTGCCCCCATACATATTTCATCACCAAAAACATACTTTGCAATTGGATTTTCAATCATAAATTGAGGAAAAGATGAAGAGAGAAGTGGTTGGAATTTTTTTTTGCAAAAATATTTAAACCTCATACAATTTACAGCCATAAAAGGGTCATCTAATGTTAATTTTTCATACATAAATTCATCAAAATTTAGAGACGATGGCTGGAAAATTTCTTCAATTTCACCATTGGAATTACACTCTTTTGACCGCAAAACTTTTGCTCTATCTATGAGATGATGTGGCTGGAAAATTTCTGAATATTGGCTGTCATACATACGCCCTGTAAAATGAAATAAAGCACTATCATCCTTCATCAAATATGGCTGTAAATTACCCAAATAAATTTCTACACTTTTATCATCAACAATATGCTCTATAATCTGGAAATTTTATGAATTATCCATAAGAAAGCATGGTTAGAAATCAACTATATAATTTTCTGAAAATGCACTTACTAAGATGGTTGTTCCAAAGACAATTTTTTTGCATTTTCCCTTCTAGATTCATCCAAATTAGTGTCATAAATGAGATCTCCGTGAAGCTCCCATAAGTCTATACCCAAATTATGACTACTAATCTAAAAATTGACATTTATGTCTTCATCTCTTTGGCTGCCTTCTTTCTCATTACATGAAGAAATAAATAAATATGAACATATATCATTCTTCAATGATTCATCTTCATAAATATCCATCTCCAAATATTCAAGAAATTCATCATTAAGTTCATAAATTTGAGGAGGATCATGGCTTACCAAACCCTTGTCTTCATGAAATGATGGCACGAGGTTTGGGTGCTTTATCCATCAACTTCTTCTTCATGCTTTTGGTTTTCAATGAAGTTTTGAAGTGGCTTTTGCTCTACCATGGATACATGAGAAGTTCCTTCATTTATATGCTCTTCACGTGCTTGATCCTCCATGGGATCATGAAGTGCTTATTGATCTTTTTGTAGAGTTGTCATGAAATCTTCAATCATCCTTTCATACTTCTCCTTTTCATAATGAAGGTCCCAACGCTTGAGGAAGACTTGGATCAAACCTCCAATAGAAGATATTTTCTTTTTCCTAAAACAATGCTTGCCCCAAGTCTGTAGATCTCCATGTAAGGAATATACTAATAGTTTTATCAAGACGACTTCATGTATTACATTGAGCTTTGAAACAAATTTCAAGAATAATGTGACATGTGGAGTAGTAAGATGAGCATCACCATCAAACTTTGGAACATGCTTCAACCATTTTATAGAATAATATCATTTGAATATCTTGGAATTTTATCAATATCAAAAGAATGATACAATTCATGAAATTCTATGGTGGCATATTTTTTTATTTGCATATACAACTCAATATGAAATCTGAAAATACAAGATGATGCCTCGTACCAATGATGTGGAGTTCCCAAGGTGAATTTTCAATGCCTTCACAATGTTACATGCTTCACTCTACAAACACAATGGAGTTGTCAAGATGAGAATATGATATTCAAATATACACCCTCATCCAAGAATGTAGCTGATCTACAAATGTCTTCGAGAAATAGACTTTATATTCGGAAATGATGCCAAATGTTTTCACACAAACCCTCACTTCTTGAGATAAAATCCTAAAGCTCAAGCAAGGCTTTGGTGTAACTAAGAGGGAGTCCATTGTCACCTCACCAACCCTCTTCTACACTTTAGGCTGGCTCTCCGAGTCTCCTCCGACTCAAGGGGGGGTTCCCTAGGATAAGATTACTAGAACTTGTACAATAAGGTCCAAGGTGAAATGGATAGATGGTTCTAGCAAAACATTTTTTTATGAATTGAGTAAATAGAGTGGATGGAGGGACTAAAGAATAGTGTCTTTCCATTGGGAAATGGGGTAAAATCAAGGTTCAATGGAAGGTTGTCCTATTAAAGAAAAGAGGAATAATATTGCTGCAAAACACAAGCTACATAACTCTTTTCTTGCTGTCCCAAACTTCAGAAATTTATCAAGGGAGACCACTAATATAAATAGACTCCAACGACTATGAAAATTGTACCTATCAAGAATGGATTACAGGTGCATACAACCTAGCACAGTGAAACGTGCAACAATATAGAACATCCCAATGATAAATACAATAGAAAATGAATGATCTTACCCCATTCAATGTTTCATAACCATGGCCAAAGAATATTTCATCCAAATGAGATAACATAAGGATTTAGAAGACTTCCATATCCATTAAGCAATTTTCGCATTCCCCGAATACATCCAATAGATATTCAATTAATCTCCAAGAGATTTCTCCCCCAATCCAACCATACATCAAATGGAGAGAGTAAACCCTTATATATGTTTCAACTCTATCTCCTCATACAATAAAAAAAATATTTGTTTTCCTCGATCTGTTAGTCCTCCAAGGAATAACAATAAAATAACCCTCTCAACAATTTCCTTACTAAAATTAGAAATTAGTTGTTGAGATCCACATTTTCCTCCTAAAAGATATAGTAAAATATCCAAGGAAAACAATGAAATAAATCTCTCAAGTAACTAACTCGATTAGACAAGTCAAATAATAGTAAAATAATGGAGTTAGTTAGTAACAACCTCCAAAAATAGAGCTAGAGGGTGCATTGCCTCCTTTGGATGAGCGAAGGATTATGTCAAAGGCTCCAACAAACTCCCCAAACTCCTCCAAGAGTGGGTGCTCCTTAAAGATGGTTTGGAAACACATGCCAAGGAAAAAAATCAAGCCACATGTGTGGCTTCTTCAAGGTGGATGTATTCCTTGATATACATGAACAAGTGTGCAAATGAATCCTCCAAGAATTATACGTCCTCAAAGTAGGTGGAAGACCAAGTAAACAACCTCCATAAGTAGACACCCTCACTAAAGATAGCATGGAAATGAGTGAAAAATAACCTCGTCAAGTGGATGTCTCAACAATAATGCATGAGAAAGAATGGAAGGAGTCCTCCAAGAGTGGGAGGACCTCTCCATATAGCAACCCACTCAAGCTCCAAAGTAGCATGTGTGGGAGAAACAATACAAGTCACTCCACTATAAAAATATCTGTAAGTTCCAACTCATCATGGCACATGTGAAATATCCCTAATCCCGTTGATCAAGATATTTGCTATTGTTCTAATGCTCTGTCTCGCAGATCTGATACACTGGGGGTTTCTGGATGCGTTTCAGTTGTGTGTTTGAGATATTTTTTGGTTATTGCGAGTGCATGTTGGTTATTGCATGTGCATGTTGGTTATTGCATGTGCATGTTGCATATTTATGGTTTAAACAACATATAAAGGATGCATGCGGAAGTAAAGAACATCAACTGCTCAATATATGTATTATGCGACTCAAGCATGGAAATACAATAGCATACTGGAAATATAGAAATAATCGTTAGCTAGATCTCATGGATCGTCACTGGAATACAAACAAATAACATCAAAATACCCGTGATTAGAAGATGATAACAGATCTGATGCATGCACGGATAGATCAACAAAAATATGTGATTCCAGAGAAGTACGGTAACCGCTACCAGCTGGAAAACTCGTCCGAAAGAATCGACCGTCGGAATGCTCTGGAAACTGCTCCAATAGAAGCGCCCTAGTCTCTAGACTGAAATGGATGTCTGTCGGATCTCCGATCTGACCTCTGAGGCATTGGATCTGGACCCCTGGGGGGTTTGCACACCTCCTGGGACATTGGATGTGCCTCAAAGGATTCCACCAACGGAATCTGCTGCTATATGGCTCAAAATGATCGTCTCGCCAAATAAGGAAATGGGTCGAAAGGATTTGTCTGGATCTACTCTGAAACTCTGCATGCAACACCAAATGTTTCTCTGGAAGAGTTGTGCCCTAAATGGTTGAATGAGTCGATGTGAAATATTCCACCATCAGAATCTGACGATAGATGTCTCAATAGAAGCGCCCTGGCTGGATCTCAAATGGGTTGGAAGGAAACTCCAATTTGGATACGGATCTCGTGCAGCTCTCCAAACCCTCAAACTGACTTGCGCCCTCACTGGCTAAGCTGCGCACTCTGCAATGGATACTCCTGAAAAGTATGGTGAAATACCTGGATGGTATCTCCGATGGGCTAGGGTGTGTCTCTTAACACTGAAACCGATCAATGGTGGTGGTTTCCTCTAGAAATCCACAAAAGAGTAAGGTTGGCTCTCCTCCTCCTCTGGGAACTCTCAACATCAAATCATAACAACGAATAATGAATTAGGTTGCTTTACCCTTCCTTTATAGCTTCTCGAAACCCTAATTCGTTGTTGACCTTTTCCCTCCAAGTGACTTTTACTTTATTTTATTATTCCTTGATTAAATCACTCAATTAATTAATTAATTAACCACTTTACCTCTAAAAAGTGATTTATCCATCCTGATGGCTTCTCTCAAATGGGTTGGAAGGAAACTGCAATCTGGATATGGATCTATCAATGGACAAGATGAGATATTACACTAAGAGGTTCTCCAAGTAATATGCCCATTATGACCTTCTTAGTGAATTTAATTAAGATATGACCCATAATAACTCAAAATTACGGAAATCGTCGGAATGCAACGAAACCAAAGCCCAGTTGTGCGGAATGGATCTTGATGATGATCGATGCAAGTCGGGCCCAAATAAACCCCTCAATATCTCCCGAACTCTTTGTCACCCCTATCTGGCTACTCGGGTAGGCATAACACTTTGAAATGTTGTAATGTTATAATGTCCCAAAATGGGGACATTACAGTCCTCCCTGCCGAAATATTGCTTGTCCCCAAGCAATAACTGAATCCAACTACATATGATACCGAGGTCCCATATCCACCTGTGTGACATAAGGTAGACTCCCCTCAAGATGTGGTCTCTCCAAGTGCTCACCACGCATGACACCCACATGCTCTTGATGAGTAGAATGATCAATGGCCAAAGAATCTCAATCAACTCCCCAAGCAACCACTCTACTCGATCAAACGCTGAACTACCAAGCACTCCAATCCCTAGATCCCATATCAGAATGTGAACTACAATGCCCTGTGGAGTATATTTCTTTAACATATCAACACCATGAGTCTCCTGCACATAAAAGATGGCCTCAACCCAAAATGGGTCTATCCTACCATACCATACCAAACTCAGCACGACCCCCATCGAATGAACATGCTGCTGCCATAATGAGGTACTACAAGACCTCAACGAATCATTAGCGAGTGACATTCTCTCCCCAATACTGAGACTCAATGGAAAATCAAAGTGACTTCCCCCTACAAACGTCTGCTCGTCTCCATCAGTCAATGAAATGCCCAACCCTGTAATCCCAGGGTCCCATGCTAGTCTCTGACAGGGACCATCATGTTGATGCTGCTCTACTCTGATCATGACTTTCTGCTCAAAGTATACATATTCGACCCTCCACGCATGGATCCTCATAAGATGAAACAAACTATCAATCCAATGGACTCCAGGATCCCATGTCAAATTTGGAAGCTCATCACTTCCAATCCCCACTAACTGTTGATGTGCCCTACTAGTAACTGTCGAAATCCGTCCACCCTCATCCCAATGAGAGTCTGAATATGTAGCAACCTCTGAGTTATCCTCTGTCCCATGGCCTAGGATACTCTCCATCACACCTAGGACCTCAATTGTCTACCCTTGATGATCCACCCCTATCCTGTTGCATGCAATCAAGACACTCATATCAGGTGGTCTCAGCCTACCAACTCTCCATGTCCCCTGCCACTGTCTAACACCCCCTATGCTGTTGTCAATGATAAAAGTGTCAGGAAAGGCTATCATAAATACCTGCACCCAACTGTAGGACTGGAAAGTATCATATGCTTTGGTCAATCCCCAGGATTGGACCAAAAGATCATCCACTAGCACCCATGGTGAATAATCGCCTAAACTCCAACTATTGGGTACAACAATAGATAACTCCACAAATTGTTGGTCAGTCACTCTCCCTCCATCATCACTCAGATAGTTGCTGCTATTGTGAAGGTGATCTCCTAGAACTATGTGTTGCTGCAAGGGAGAGGAATCTCCATGCTCCACTAAGTGTGTCTCATCCCTGCCATCCAATGTGTCCCCATGAATTCCACTGTACATCTCTCTCATCATCATATGCCCAAGGTGTATTGTCAGATCAACTTCTGTGTGGATATCAACCAATCCTGGAACACAAATGAAAGTATCCTCGTAACTGCCCTTGGCTCTGGAATCCTCATGTGTATGTGTATGACCGATTTTCTCAGAACTACCCATGAATGGTGGCCCCTGCTACACCCAGATATCCTCCAACAATGTAATTGAGGAACATATATGACTCTCTACCGAGATAGATATAGTGTATCTCTGACCAGTCTCCTCAAGGAGCTCATCTAATCTGGACTCTGATTCTTGAAGGGTTGTTTGTGTTCCTTCAAAGAATCCTCATGTGCTCACCAACTCATGAGTGAGTCGGTCCACCTCAAGCTCCTGCTCCCTCAGTTCCCTGTGATACATCTCGCCAATCTCCAATAGGTAATCTCTGTCCATCAATAAATGCTGGTAGTCAGCCCTCATCACAGTCACTCTCTCCATGAGTGTATGGAAGTCATCAATGGCAAGTCCCCTTTCTGAACTATCATGTGCCATCGAGGCCCTCCAACAATAACCTGCCACCAATGCATGTGTATCATTAATGCATCGAGTGGTTGCCATGATCATGTCCTCACAGACTCTCAATTGTCCCGTCCATTGTCGTGACTCCTAATCACAATCCTGCTAAGGTTCTACTTCATGCCCCTCACTGCTAGTGTCAACAATGGAATCCCCAACAACACACTCCTCAAAAGATAAGGCATTGAACTGCCCACTGTCCACTATGCTACTGAGTCCTCCTGTAGGCCACTGCACACCATCACCAACTTCTACCCCCATCTGAATCACACTGTATCCTGTATGGGCAGTTGTATCCTCCTGTGTGCTCACCCTACTAATATCATTTGTGCCTGGATCCCATACAGATGTGTCCAGACACGTGCTATGGTCATCCCGACCAATAAGGAGTGTATCATCATCACTGTAGATCGATCTTGGGAGTAAGTGTCCCAACAAGTTGTCGGTCTCCACAACCTGATCCATCAATGGAATCTCCAAGAGTGGTGACTCACTCTCCTCATACTGATAGGTATGTGTAAGGTCAACTATCTCCAAGTCATACCTCTCCTCCTGGGTCTGTAGATCCATATGTCCCTTGTGTACAATCCCCACACAAGGCTCCTCTACCATATCAATAATGCCACTGATATCCTCATGTGTCGTGGCTAGCATATATGACTGAGAAGATGAAAAATGTGGCTCACTCATCATAGGAAGCTCATCATCCTCCATACATGACTTCCTGGAAGCCATGTCTACACCCATAGGTAGTTCATCCAACCTCCTAATCTCATCATGTCCAAGTGCCAACACATATGAATCCTCACAAGTGTCACCAGTATGCTGAAGTGTTGAATCCTCAACATTGCCTGAGAAAGAAGATGAAGGACATGCATTATCATCATGTCCATCCAACTGTCCCTCAAATGCGCAAGAGTCACCAGCCTCCGTCTCGATCATCTGGTTGAGCTTGTAGTACATGTCTAACTTTTGTACCCCAGCTCTGGCATTGCATTTGGATGATCCGTCAAAAGAAGGTATGGTGAGTTTACCAATTTTCCGGATGAAATCTATGTTATTCCCCTGTTGTTGTTGTTTTCTTCCTCTCTGAGGTTCTTTGGGATGGTCCATGCCCCTAAGTCCACAGTACTCGACCAATGTCATGTCATGATGAAAGTCAGGACCCAACACTGCATACTCCCTCTTGTACTCTGCAAAGTCTTCTGCCTGAGTGGGCAGCCTGTGTGCTAACGACTGTTGTACTGCTGCTGTTGGTGCCCTCTGAAAACTAGGGAACCATGGTCTGGGAATCCTACTCGAAGATGTGTATGTGCGAGTAGGTGTCTGGGGTATACTGCCTGTCATCGAGTTCCCCTGTGTTGCATGTGGGGCTTGTGTGCCCGAAATGCCCACCATATCCAATCTATCAGCCACCTGAGCCAAGGATTGAGACATGGTCCGCTGACCAGCTAACATATCACTGATAACCCGCATGAAGGCTGCCTCTGGTTCCATGGGGGCCTTACCACTGCCCTATGGTTGCTCATATCTGTCTCCTAGCATCCTCTCTACTTTCTAGGTCACCCGCTGAACTCATCGACTTTAGTCACAAGCTGGCAGGACTAAAGCTCTGATACCACTGAAATATCCATGATCCCACTGATCAAGATATTTGCTACTGTTCTAATGCTCTGTCTCGCAGATCTGATACACTGGGGGTTTCTGGATGTGTTTCAGTTGTGTGTTTGAGATATTTTTTGGTTATTGTGAGTGCATGTTGGTTATTGCATGTGCATGTTGCATATTTATGGTTTAAACAACATATAAAGGATGCATGCGGAAGTAAAGAACATCAACTGCTCAATATATGTATTATGCGACTCAAGCATGGAAATACAATAGCATACTGGAAATATAGAAATAATCGTTAGCTAGATCTCATGGATCGTCACTGGAATACAAACAAATAACATCAAAATACCCGTGATTAGAAGATGATAACAGATCTGATGCATGCACGGATAGATCAACAAAAATAAGCGATTTCAGAGAAGTACGGTAACCGCTACCAGATGGAAAACTCGTCTGGAAGAATCGACTGTCGAAATGCGTTGGAAACTGCTGCAATAGAAGCGCCCTAGTCTCTAGACTGAAATGGATGTATGTCGGATCTCGGATCTGACCTCTGAGGCATTGGATCTGGACCCCTGGGGGGTTTACACACCTCCTGGGACACTAGATGCATCCCAAAGGATTCCACCAACGAAATATACTACTATATGGCTCAAAACGATCGTCTCGCCAAATAAGGAAATGGGTCGGAAGGATTTGTCCAGATCTTCTCTGAAACTCTGCATGCAACACCAAATGTCTGTCTGGAAGAGATGCGCCCTAAATGGATGAATGATTCGATATTCAATATTCCACCATCAAAATCTGACGATAGATGGCTCAATAGAAGCACCCTAGCTAGATCTCAAATGGGTTGGAAGGAAACTGCAATCTGGATACAGATCTCGTGCAGCTCTCCAAACCCTCAAATTGACTTGCGCCCTCATTGGCTGAGTTGCGCACTCTCCAATGGATACTCCTGAAAAGTACGGTGAAATACCTGGATGGTATCTCTGATGGGCTAGGGTGTGTCTCTCAACACCGAAATCGATCAATGGTGGTGGTTTCCTCCAGAAATCCACAAAACAGTAAGGTCGGCTCTCCTCCTCCTCTAGGAACTCTCAACATCAAATCATAACAATGCATAATGAATTAGGTTGCTTTACCCTTCCTTTATAGATTCCCGAAACCCTAATTCGTTGTTGACCTTTTCCCTCCAAGTGACTTTTACTTTATTTTATTATTCCTTGATTAAATCACTTAATTAATTAATTAATTAATTAACCACTTTACCTCTAAAAAGTGATTTATCTATCCTGATGGCTTCTCCGACCACTAAAAGTCACTTCTCATCATCTTGTCATGTAGTGCTCTTCCTCCTGATTCCGATGAGCTATTACACTAAGAGGTTTCTCCGAGTAATATGCCCATTATGACCTTCTTAGTGAATTTAATTAAGATATGACCCATAATAACTCAAAATTACAGAAATCGTCAGAATGCAATGAAACCAAAGACCAGTTGTGCGGAATGGATCTTGATGATGATCGATGCAAGTCGGGCCCAAATAAACCCCTCAATATCTCCCAAACTCTCTGTCACCCCTATCTGGCTACTTGGGTAGGCATAACACTCTGAAATGTTGTAATGTTATAATGTCCCAAAATGGGGACATTACGTAAGTTCCAACTCATCATCGCACATGTGGATCAAGTAGGTGGCACGCCCCCCCTAAATATCATGCAATGGTTACAAGTGTGGTCTCCAAGCTGTCACAACCATCAAATCATGTGTAAATAGATAGATCCCCTAGTACGAGGGGCCAAACTACCAACTAACTCCTCAATCCATGTGCAATAGGCTAACAAACACCTTGGGAAAGGGGACGACCCCTCTCTAGCAATAAACAATGATATAAATGATGAGATGTCATACATGTGTGCCAAGGTAAGTGAGTGCTCCAACAACAAACTCCTCATAGGCGGAGATCCACATGCTAGCAACCTCCTCCAATGCTTAAGGCACATGCCAAAACTCCCAATGCAAGGCTACAATGCTCAAGGTATAGGATACAATGCCCAAGGCAAAAGGATCCTCAAAATATGCAATGTGTATTGTTCGACCTCCAAATATGTGCCATGAATTCAACAATGGGATAATGCTCCATAAAAAATAATAGTAAACCCCATCACAAGTCTACTCAAGTGCAAAATATCACCAAACAAGCAAGGGTACCCAAATAATAGATCTTCGTCAAGATGAACCATGCCAAGTCATTCGCAAAACACTAGGACACACCATCATAAGCTCAAAGAGTATGCATGAAATCCATGTAGAAAGAAGGTGAGTGCTTGTAACATCCCCACTATAATTCCCATTTTAATTAATGTTTATGTAGATATAATGTGTGGCAACTGGAAAAGTGATGCAATATGCGAATTGTATTTCAATGTTTTAATAATAAAATGTGATGTCAGCTGCTAAATGGACATGGAAAAGAGATAGGGGATGAATTAATCCACAAGAGGGGGGAGTGTCTAGGATAATGGCCAAGAGGGGTCCAAGGGGGAAATACCCGTGTATATTAGTTTAACCCATTTTCCTAAATTTGCTAATTGTATATGAACCTTCCCATTTCTGATTGAGTGTTCCAAAAACCAATCATTGAATACATGTAAGAGGGTGGGTGTGAGTGGTCACATCCCAAAGTTATTGGGCACCTAGGGGTTGAGTACAATCAACTTGGGGAAGAGTGTGAGTCAAGAAAGGAAATCCAAAGAGAGGAAATTCATATGGGAGGGGACAACATTTTTACACAGGGGGGTTTTTGTGCATGGGAAACAAGGGGAGAGAAAGAAACAAATCTTGAAGCTGATGTAACCATGGAGGGAGAATTCTAGAGCATGCTAGAGCTTAATTGGAGAGAATTGGAGCTAGAAATCTGAAGAGTCGGGTTGTCAGTTATGAAGAGTGAACTCCTATGTGAGTTGCACTAAAACAACAAGTGTTTGTTGTTGGTTCGCTGATAGATTTCCTAGCAACAATTTCCCTTGAGTTCTCACTGAGATATTCCTAGCTGCTTGTGCTAGAGAGACCCTGATAAATGAATGAGATGTCTGAGGGATTGAGATCAGTGAAAGGGTATATTCCTTGGGTTGGATAGGTCAATAGGAAGAGCGTTGGTGGAAAATCGGGATAGCTGTAGGAGAATATCAGTTGGTTTGAGAGTTTTATGAGTTGTGAGTGGACTGTGAGAGACCACCCTCTTTTGTGGATTGCTAGACTCATCTTAGGGGTGTCTGGTTGTTGAGATTTGGAACAATCAGTCTATGGTTGGGTGGAACGTCCATCCCAAGCAACTGATTGCGCAATTGTTGTGAAAAGATAAGTGTTTTATCTTGTTGTTGTGTTAAATTATATGTTTAATTGTTGTGCATGAACTCTGTGCATTTGGAAGCGATTTATATTATGCTATAATGAGTTGTTTAATTGCATTTCATGTTGATTATTAGCATGTTGTAGATGATTTTATTTTGTGGTTATAGACAGTGGCTAAATCTATTTTAATTTGTAGATGAAATCTACAGGAAATGAGTTAACTGTAAATGAATTAAATTAGTTAGCATAAATTTCGTTTGAATGTGTATTCCGCACCGTAATGTCCCTCGGTTGGGCTAGGGGAATGATACAAAGTGGTATCAGAGAAATTTTGTTGATTCTTTGTAACGAGTACGTTACAAAGTGGTAAAAGAGAGAGTTTTGCATGGCGTGGCCCATCCTAGGTGGATGGGTACGTTACAAAGTGGTACCAGAATGGTAAAAGAGAGAGTTTTGTGTGGCTGAGTATGTTACAAAGTGATATAAGAGCTCAGTTACAACACTGAGCCTGCATGGGCCATTTAGCAGAGCAAAAAACTGAAATTTGCGAAGTAAACATGCAAATTGTTTGACGTAATGTCGAAATGAGGATGCCTGCAATTCATTGGACAAAATTATTGCAGTGGGATTAAAGAAATTTTGCAAATAATTTGGAAGAATTGAGCCATAAATTAAATGTAAGCAAATTTAGTCTCTAATTAAGTAGTTATGGGGCTGCATATGGCCAAAATTTGAAGTTACAGAGCAGCCATGGCGCCCATGACGGAATCGAGGTGAAATTGGGCATAATCCCTAATTTTCGCAGAATAATTTAAGACAAATTCCATGCACAAGAGGTGAATTTGAAGAGGGAGGAGGGTCGAATTGCATGCACATACCTAATTTGGATGTATTGAGCTTAATTTCAAGCTCTAATGGTGGCCACATAACTAATTGAAAATTTGAGTCTCTTGGGATAATTAAGAAAATAAGAAAAAAAATCGGATAAAAATTTAGGTATTTTTCAATACGACGACGTCGACATGACGCAGAGTTCACGTGTCAGTTGACGTGGAACAATGACGTGTACTTCCACAGTGCTAGATAAATGGTGGATGGAATGACAATTGGTAGGTGATGTGGAGCCATGTGGCAAGCCATCTGTCAGTTCCATGAGATTGTGGTAAGATTTAAAAAAAAAATGGTTAAGTATGGAGACTTCTCGGATGGACATATGAAAAGAATGTGACAAGATGACGAGTCCGCGAAGATAGAAAAATGGCTAAGTGTCGAGACTTCTCAGACGGACCTATGAAAGGATGCTTATAAAATCAGACATCAACGAGTCCGTGAAGATGGAAAAATGGCTAAGTACCAAGTCTCTGGGTGTGAAGAGTATGGTGGTGAAGAGATGTGACTTACATCCATGATGAACCCATCAATGATGGAGATATAATCAAGAGATGATCAGAAGGTTGTTGAGTGTTGCTACTGTGTTAAATGCACTATTGAATAATTCTTCACTTTTTTTCCACCATAACTTCCAGCGCGAAGCTCACATTGAAGTCAATGAATAGTCATTGGGGAAGGTCGCGAGGAGTAGAAGAAATTTGTCAAACCATAATTTTTTATTGGGAATTATGTCTTCTTTAAAAATGATAGAAGCGAATTCTGTAGCAGAAAAAAAGTGGAAATTGCAACTTGTAATTGTTGTAAATTTCGCTCAGAACTCAGATTGAGGTAGGAGGACAACCGTTGGAAAGTTGCTTCGAAAAAGAATGCATTTAAGGAATCAGATTCTAGAATAATGCATTAATATTCTTCATGATTTGAAATGAAGCATGTCCTATAATATAATTAATAGATATTATGTAATATGCTTAATTCTAATAGAAATTATTACATGCACATTCTTGCAGAATTAGAGATACAAGAAAGTAGACTTTAGTCTCTACATGAGAACTAGAGACATGGAGGATGCTCGAGGGTTTTATAACCATGAAGAAGAAATTGGAGGTCTGCATACTAGCATGGGTAATGTTGAGACTAAGTTTAATGGGAGAATAAATAGGAAGGAGGTTGTAACTGTGAGTAGCTTGCAAAAAGAAGTGCAGAGTTATAGGGATGATAATGAAAGAATCATGAAGGCTCGGGAAGAGATACTTCAAAGTTTGAATATGTTTCATAAGAAAGTTAACAAGGATTCTGGAACTAAGAAAGCAGTTAGTGCTAGACAAGTATCAACATCAAGAACCCATAGCAAAAGGGATGATCATGGAAATGATAGGGAATCAAGAAGCATGAGAAGACGCCATCATTCTCCAGGGAAATCCACCAGAAGATCTCATGCAAGTTCAGGTCTTGGGAGCAGTCCAAGTGTGTCTCTTGTTTGAAGGAAAAGAAGAAGGTTTGAGGAAGACATCCTGCAGGGTGAACTCAGGAAGATCAAGCCACCTAATTTCAAAGGAGAACATGGAAAGGGTGAAGAGGTCGAGGCTTGGTTGTTGGAAATGAAGAAATATTTCCAGCTGCATCATTACCCCTCGTGGGTAGAAGCTAGAATTTCCACCTACCACTTGCAAGGAAATTCGGCCATGTGGTGGGATCAACTTAATCAAGCCAAGAACCTTGACGAGAAAATGATCTCATGGAGGCAGTTCAAAGGATATTTCCTGGAGAAATATTTGTCCAAGCATTACTATGAGATAAATATGAAAGAGTTCTTTGAACTCAAGTTGGAAACCATGACAATGGAGGAATATGAGAAATGGTTCTTTGAATTGTTGAAGTATGTTGATTTCATAAAAGATGAGAATGTTAAAATCCAAAGGTTTCTAAGTGGGTTACCCTCCTTCTATAGTGACAAGATTCAATATGATAACCCTAAGACCTTGGAAGAAACCATAAGGAGGGTGATCCATCTTTATGAGAAAAATAGAGGAAGGCCAGTCTTCCAAAGACTTGGAATGAAAAGATGAAAGGGAAAAAGGATCAAAGGCAGAAAGGTTTTAAGCCACCCTTTTTCAGAAATAACTTCCAAGCAAATCCGCAAGGCCAAACAACCCAAAATGAGAAAAAGAATGTAGATTCATTTGGGAAATGGCCAAGACAACAACATGTTCAATGTTGGGGATGTGAGGGAAATCACTTATATAGGGACTACCCTCACAAAGGAGAAAGAATGAGGATTGTACACAACATTCAGGAGGCTGAAACTATGGAAGATATGGGAGGAATCATGCGAAAGATTTATGCAGCCTTGGACAACAAGTAGACAAAGTATCAATCCCCCTTGATCGAAGTGGAAGGTAAGATTGAAATCCAACCCATAAAAATTTTGATTGATTCTGGAGCTAGCCATAGTTACATAAATGCTAACATTGTTGAAAGATTTCACTTGCCAAGAAGTAAGCATGAGAAATCTTGGTTGATTCATTTAGCCACGGGGGCTAAGAGGAAAATCAATGAGTTGGTTAAAGATTGCCCAATAGACATGAATAGACTTAGCGCAAAGGTAGATGTAAACACCATACCATTGGGTTCATACGATTCTCTAATTGGCATGGATTGGTTGGAAAAACATCAAGTTTTCCTAGACTGTTACAACAAGACAATCACATGTCTTGATGAGGAAGGGAAACAAGGAAATATTCAAGGCATTCCTATTGATTTTTCAACAAGCAAGGCTTAAGCATGAAGTTCATTCCATTTTAGCATTTTACTTAAACCATAAACAATTTGTTGCAGCAACTAAGATCACAAGAAGAAACGCCATGCACAAGTACACAAGAAGTATCCTGGGAAACCCTTCTCAACAAGGGAAGAAAACCCAACCAATCCTTTGATATATTCTTCAAGAGAAATACCTTCACCACCATAAACACCAAGTGCACAAAAGGGTGCTCACAAACCCTAGAAACCTAGCGCCCAAGAGAGGTGCACACTTTTCCCAAGAACAAGTGTTTTCTGAAATTTCCAAACTCACACTTGTGTTATGATTCCTCAATGGGGAATTTACCTTTATTTATATTAGACCGAACCTTTCAATAGAAGTGTCTATTGGCACAACAAAGACAACCTCAATAACTCACAATATAATTAATAATTACCATATTAATTTTCTTTTACATTAATTATATTTTACATTAAGGTGGGGCCGACCTGTACCCTTTACATAACAATTAGGGTTACAAGTAAGTTTGAATATTGAACAATATATCAAGGGATATTATACACCCACTAGTGCTTAGCCACTAGGGGCACATCCATCTGTGCTCAGCCACAAGGATGTCTCTCTATCTCACTGCGTCTCACAGGAGAACCACACTCACTAGTGCTCAGCCACTAGGATCACATTCACTTATGCTCATCCATATGCACATCCTGTTAGAATATAGAAGATAGTGTGCTCATTTTACCATTGACGATACCCTTGTCACCCAACCATAGGCCGAAGCCACCCTCCGAGCACCTTAACCTTGACTAAGAATTACTCCGGAAGAAAACCCTAGGCTACATAGCCAAACAAGGTGTAGCGCATATTCCTCCAAGGATAGCGCACCAACAATAGCTGATTAGATAGTCCAAACCCTAGCCAAGAGATAGTCCAAGCCAACACTGAAACTGCTAGTTGCAGCAGCTGCACCTGCAACTCTCCTCCACACGTGCACACAAAACTGGGAATTGCAGTGCGCACCAGTTGTTGTCTGCAATTCTGAGATGTGTCAAATGAGAACTAGCGCCCTATATTTATACTGGTTCTGACAGATTTGTTGGGGCCGACTTCTCCTTCTGGATATGTGTCTGTTCAATATATTATTATTATTTCTGGCCGATTTCTTCTCTTGGAGGCTAATAACCTAATATAAATTATCTTCTTGAACCGACAAGACTTCTAGGGTTATTATCCAACTCATTAGGGTTTACTCTTGCTTTCTGAAGTCTTCTATTCTCGTCAGGTTCACACATGGAGGTAAATACCTCCCACATCTACCATAATATTAACACTCCCTCCTAGCTAGGGAGGTTTTACAGGTAATGGTCTTGAGCACAAAAACATACCATTTACCCGGTAGCATCAATATAGTCGTCTAGACTATCTCATGACTAGATCATGAGCATCACCATCACCATCAGTTGTATCATCTCTCGAAACCATACTTCATCTGAGTAATTAGACATGATGCTGGATAAGTCACTCACAACATAGAGTGATACAAGAGCCACTCTTATAATCTAGAGAAGTAAATGCTCTGAACCAATTTCCGTCTGGAAAATCTCTGTTCATCATTTGTCTGGATGGTGATTATTTTCAATAAACTGTTGATGGTCTTCAAGGCAATTAGAATAAAAATAGAACACAACTATGTCTATCCATAGTAGTACATAACTACAATCCAGTGGTTCACTACCACACCAAGTAACACACAAGTACTTGATCGTATAGTGACGAACAATGGAACATATCCACCACAATAGTCTTCATCTACTGTCATACAATCTTCATAACAAACATCTGATAGCAACCTACATAGAAACAATGTTATGATATAAACTAAATCATTTGGGCCAATCTTTCACTCACATCTATGAGCTTTGAAAGAATATCTGCCTCAGGAACAGTGGAACATATCCACCACAGTAGTCTACATCTACTATCATATAGTCTTCATAACAAACATCTGATAGAAACCTGCACAGAAACAATGTTATGATATAAATTGAATTATCTAGGCCAATATTTCACTCACATCTGTGAGATATGAAAGAATATCTGCCCTCAGAGTAGAACAATGAGATATTTGGACTATTCTTCTCAAACAAGGAAGAATAATTTTCCTATCTTCTGAACATGGACCATTCCTCACCCTGGGCCATTCTTCCTACACTAATCAAAGTGCACCTTGGAGAGAATGTATAACCCTAAGGAATGTTGATCCTAGACTATTCCCCACCTTGGGCCATTCCTCCTACACTAATCAAAGTGCACCCTGGAGAGAACGTATAAACCCTAAGGAATATATGTCCCTAATTGCTGAGCTTGGACCATTCCCCACCCTGGGCCGTTCCTCCTACACTAATCAAAGTGCACCCTGGAGATAATGTATAAACCCTAAGGAATGACTTTCTGGACCATTTCCTCTGTTAACCACAAGAGGAAAAGACTGTCCTACATCAACCTCCAAAACAGACCATTCCTCATGTTAACCACAATGAAAAATTGTTGTCCAGCGAGGCGGGTCAGTCTTCTTGAGTAACCCTCAAGAAGAGAGACTTCCCTAGACCACTCCCCATGTTAACCAAAATGGGAAGTCACTGTCTATGATACATCAAAAATCAGACTACTTCCCATGTTAACCATAATGGAAAGTGACTATCCGTCAAAAGTCTCAATCCACTTTCCGAACAGGAAAGCATTTGTCCAAAATGGACTATTTTTCAATTTTAAAGAATGAATGTCTTCAATAATGTTTTCGATGCTCCCTCCTAACTTGGAGAGTCATTTCTTCCTTTTTCAATAAGAAGGAATTTGTTTCCACGAGTTCTAGCTTCAGTACACAAACTCTTTTACCTTGGATAGAAGTTTTACCAAAATGTCTGCTTGTCTGCTCATCTGTGGAGATATGTATTGGAGAATCATTTTCTCCTTTTTGGACTTTATCATGGATAATGTAATGCTTGATTTCAAATGTACTTTAGTCTGGAACATTGTGAAGGCTTCATGTAGATCTGAACAATAGAGTATATCATTGTTGGAAAACTGGAACATATCTATGTGGCACTTCTTTTGTCATCATGAGATCTGATCTACTGAGTAGTCATCTTTATAGGAAATCTTCACCATGCTTCTGCTGTGCACTGGAGGTTATCCACCAATTTATCTTCTTCTATCTGCATACATGAATCTCTTTCTGGTATGCTTCAAAGTCTTGAGATTTCTCTTGATACGCTCTTTATTCAATTTCTCTAGAGAACATTCTTTGCATTCATCTGATGTAGAATTCCAACTCATGGATGTTGCGGATATAATGACTCATGTAGAGATAAATCTGGTTTACTGGAACAAGTAATCATCATAGTCTTATCCCTCCATTTGGGAGAACCTCTGGTTCTAGATCTCGCAATGCTTTCATTCATAAGTTTTCCATACACTGTTCTTCATCACGGCTTTCAGTTCTTCTTCTTGATTGCTTTTAGTGAGTTCATATTAGGCTGGTAATCTTGTGATTCTTGATATAATGACTGGTTGTTATGGTTCCTCTTTCTTTCTTGGAATCCTCATGTTCTTCTTCGTGTTTTTCTTTAGCTCTTGGGTCCATGGAGTTTCTTATAGATTCCATGCCCTAGAGATTCCACTTTTTCTTTTTATCATAGGATCATGGATCTGGATGGACAACCAGGAATACTTTAAGGCTTCTCTTTGAAGAAGTCTTCTTCTGCGGTTTGAACTGAACACGTACTGTCTTTCATGGTTACTACGATGGATATGTATATATATATACTTCATCATATTTAATGGATCATAGGATTAGCTCCCTCCTAACCCTTGCTTCATGTAGGAGTGCATATACTCGGCTCCCTCCGTCTAACAGAGTCCATGCTTCCATTTGCATCCTTATTGTCTTCTTTAATATATAATTGGCTCTCTTGTCTCATAGATTCCACGCTTCCGTCTTGTTACCTTCTACAAAACGTCATAAGTCTTTTTCCAATTTCCTCTTGGTTGTTGACTTCTTTCTGTCTTTGCTTCTTCTCAGTCCTTTCATGATTGATTCGGCTTAATAGCTTTCACATGATTTGTATTTCATCCTTTCATGTGTATTATCTAATGCTATACATTTCCATCTTGTTTGTTCTTTCATAGGTATAGTTCTTCCTGGAACACATTATCTTCCAAGAGATAGATATACAAGATATGTACAGAGATGATGCAAACATGATATGTACAAGAAATAAGAAGAGTGTTGTTACCTTTTTAGAAGAAGAAGTCTCTTCCATCCTGCTTAGTATTCTTTGTAGGTTCATTTTCTTCGGCAATCAATTCTTTGTGTTTCTCCTTCGTTTTCTTTAGCTCAGGATGATGATTCTTGTAGTGACCATACTTTCAACAGTTGAAGCATTGCACTTCTGAAATGTCTTTCTCTTGATTTGGCTTCCTCCTTGAACCGAACTTCCTTTTGTTCCTGAAGTTCTTGAATATTGTTGTGAAGGATTGATCATCATACTTATTTTGGGGTTTCTGTTTTGCATTGATCCTTGATTCTTCTTGAGGACAGCAAGTCCAAAGTTCTTCAAATGCCGGGTACTCCTTCCTTGTGTTCATGCTTGCGACAAATGCAACCCATGTCTTGGGAAGACCATTGAGTACTATGTTCACTAATTCCTTATCTGAAGTGATATCTTCAATAGCTTGTAGTTGATCTTTTAACTGGGAGATCCTTACAAAGTATGATGTTATGTTGTCGTCATCATTCATCTTCATGTCACAGAGCTCATTCTTTAGACTCATAACTTGTCCAATGTTTGTGACTGAGAAGAGATTTGTTAGGGCATTGTACATCTTCTTCGATGAGTCAAGATGGGAGATGTAGGGTATCAAGTGGTCTTTTATAGAATCCACTATGATACTCATGGCATTGATGTCAACATCCTTGAACTTCTCCATAGATGCAATGTTCTACGGTTCCTTCTCTTTTCCTTCTTCAAACTCTAGCTTCACGATATTTCCTTTCACGATATCCAACATTTTATTCTTGGCAAGGATGAGATCAATCCTTGTCTTCCACACTCTGAAGTTAGAGGCTCCATCTAACTTGTTCTCAGACTTCATAGAGTTAGTCATGGCTGCTTGACTTGGTCAAACCCTAGATTTGACCACAAATTCAAACTTCACGTCTTGGCTTGTTGAGAGTATCAGGAGATGTGCTAGGCTAGGGCACACTGATCTGTCTGGAAATTAGGTCAACCTCTTCACTTAAGGTGCTTCAACAAGAGGTTTAGGGTTTCTTCAACTGCTCCTGCTAGTAACCCTAGCGGTAGTGTCTTGGGAACTGCTTCTGCTAGTAACCCTAGTGGTAGTTCCTCAACGAGCTCAATATCCTAGCGGTTATGTTTTCTTCCAGCATTTTAGACTGAATGAAGGAGGTGTGGGCCCATAAATTGTTAGAATATAGAAGATAGTGTGCTCATTTTACCATTGACGATACCCTCGTCACCCAACCATAGGCTGAAGCCACCCTCCGAGCACCTTAACCTTGACTGAGAATTACTCCGAAAGCAAACCCTAGGATAGATAGCCAAACAAGGTGTAGCACATCTTCCTCCAAGGATAGCACACCAACAATAGCTGATCAGATAGTCCAAACCCTAGCCAAGAGATAGTCCAAGACAACACTGAAACTACTAGCTGCAGCAGCTGCACCTGCAGCTTTCCTCCACACATGCGCACCAAACTGGGAACTGCAGTGTGCACCAGTTGCTGTTTGCAATTCTGAGATGTGTCAAATGAGAACTGGTGCCCTGTATTTATACTGGTTCTGCCATATTTGCTGGGGCGAACTTCTCCTTCTGGATATGTGTCTGTTCAGTGTATTATTATTATTTCTGGCCGAATTCTTCTCTTGGAGGCTAATAACCTAATATAAATTATCTTCTTGAGCCGACAAGACTTATAGGGTTATTAACCAACTCATTAGGGTTTACTCTTTCTTTCCAGAGTCTTCTATTCTCATCAGGTTCACACGTGGAGGTAAATACCTCCCGCAGCTACCATAATATTAACACGTCCAAGTTAGGAGATCTTCTTTATCACCACTTTACATAGGAGGGTCATCTGGAGTTCATCATCTCAACTCTCTACTTAGAGGAGGCTAATACATCGTTTCACCTCTGTCTCAAAACGATGCACTCATCTCATGGGATTTTCCAGATGTTCACCTATGCTCAGCCACATGCACATCCAACTCATCCGATCTTCTTTCTCACTGCATTACACGAGAGAATAATTTGGAGTATCATCTCAACTCTTTGCTCAAAGGAGGTTAATGTTCCAGTTCTGTCTCAGATAGGAACCACATACCCATCTCATGGGAACACCCAACTCATGGGTTATCTCTCAGGTTGTCTCGATCAATTTGTGTCCTGGAGGATGTCTCACATAGTTGTAATCATCAACACTCCCTCTCAGCTAGGGAGGCATTCTCCATTAGGCCAAGTATCACATGGAAGTACTCGAACTTTGTCTTGGTTGTAGTCATTAACACTCCCTCTCATCTAGAGAGGTATTCTTCACCAAAATAGTTTGGTGAAGATGTCTATAATCTTCTCATGTGTAGGAAGGTATTTCATGTGTATTGTTTTCCTCTGCATCATGTCTCTGAAAAATGATATTTTATCTCAACGTGTTTTGATCTATCATGAAACACAGGGTTCTCAAAGAGATTTACACAACTTTGGTTATCATCATAGAATCCATCTCATGATTAAGTGAATCTGTTAGAATCTTGTGAAGCCACACTGCTTCGCACACTCAATGCTATAAACTTTGCTTCTGTGGTAATCAAGGCCACAGAGCTTTGTTTCCTGTTGCACAATGAAACCATGGAAAAATTCACGGTAAAACAACAATTAGATGTGCTCTTCCAGTCCACTGTAATTTCTGTTCATTCTGCATATCCCTGCAAACTCAAGTCTACACTAGAGGCATACCTCAGGTCATATCTAACTGTGCCTTGTAGATATCTCAATACATGTTTCGATGATGTTCAGTGAGTCTGTCTCGACTGACTCAAGAATTGGCTAAGTACATTCTCTGCATAACATATATCGAGTTTGAGTTTAACTAGATACATCTGTGATACAATCAACTGTGGAACACTCTCGTCTGAATAACGATCATTTCAAATTCATCATCATCGATGTAGGCATGGATTTACATTTAGTCATACTGAACTTATTTAATATCCCCACTGTATATTTTCCCTGACTCAGGAAAAAGTCTCATTGGTCCTCTGTCATACTTCTTTTCCCAAGAAGTAGTGCATCATACCCATATCCTTTATCTCGAAATCAAAAGTCAAATCTTTCTTGTGTCCAACAACTCGGCTTCTGGATCAAGTGTCTCATCATGGACAAATCCCTCTGTTTGTGGGAATCCTCTGGCCACAGATCTTGGTTTGTATTTATTGACACTTCCATCAACTGCATGCTTGATTTTATAGATCCACTTGGAAGTTACCATAGACTTCCCTACTGGTCTCAGAACAATGTCTCATACATCATTCTTTAAGATATATTGGTATTCTTTTGTTATGGCATCTTTCCATACTTGTTCTCTTGTTTCTTCTCCAAGACAGGGAGCCTCAGAATCAACGAAGTGGTTCATGGATGAAGGGTATATTGAAAATCTCTTTTTCTTTCTCGAGATGTTCCTTGAGGGATTTGTATGTTCCTCTGCCTTCTGTAGAGTTTTTTTCGAGCCTAGGAAGGCCTTTTCATGCCCTACTGCAATATCTCTGGGCATATCAAATGGAGCAACTGGATCAGCTGGAATGATGTTTGTCTCCCTCTTAACTGTTGAAGGGGGAGAAGGTATTGTCTCTTCCTTCTTTTCATTTTGTTTTGAATCCCTCTGATTCAAGTAACTCTCTCTGAAGTCTGAAGGATGGATGTCTTCTTTTACTTGCTATCTAGATCTTTTATGTCTTCTTGACTAGCGTAATAATCAATCAATAAGGTTTGGACTCTCGTACTAGGGATAATGGTCCAAGTCATGAGGTCTCCCACACTAGAGATAACACCCATCACTTATTAAGAATGCAATCAAGTATAAATTTAATGATCAAACAATTTACCTAGAGCTACAATCATGCTCAACTTTATATTTGTTTTAAAGGAAATACTTCTCATCTCTCTTATCTTCATATTTTTGAGGTGGGTCTGGTTCAATGTCAACGATGGAGGAATATTGTCTTCCTTTCTTCCTAGTTGGAAAATTTCTTTCATAGTGTCCAAACTTGTCACATATGAAGTACTGAATCTCTGAAACATCTCTTCTCTGATTATGAACTAAGGCTAATGGAGTCTTCTCATTTGTGAATGTTTTTCTGAAGTTTCTTTTGAATCTTCCTCCTTTATTTTTCTGAAGTGCAAGAGCATGGTTGTGATCAGGGGAGTCTTCCACTCCTCTATTTATGAGTCTAAGTTCTTCTTGAGTACAATCTGTCCACAGACAATCAAAAGTTGGTATCTTTCCTCTTCCATTTATTCTTTGAAGAAAAGGTTCCAAGTGTTTTGGAAGATTGTTGAGAGTAGATAAGACAAGTTCTCTGTCAGACATGATTTCTCCAATGGCACCTAGCTATTCTTTGATCTCTAATATCTTCATAAAGAAGGTAGCCACTGTATCACCTTTTGTCATTTTGGTACTTTGAAGTTGGCCCTTTAAGGTGAGGGATTTGAGGGTGTTGTCACTTTCAAACATATCTTTCAATGCTTCATAAATTTCATAATCTATCTTTAGGTTAGTAATACGAGGTAAGAGATGATCTCTTACTGAGTAGATGAGTATCTTCCTTGCCTTGACATCTTCTTCCCTTCTTATTTCCTTCTCTTCATCGATAGCTGTTTCTGGTAAAGTATTTTGTATCACACTCAAAAGGTCATATTATTCAAGGGTGACTTGAAGCCTTGAATTCTAGGAGCTGAAGCTGCTTGATCCATCAATCCTATCTTCCACTAAGGTTATGTTCTTCATATTTTTGGATTTCTTCACAAATTCTCTCCAACTGGACTTAGAGAACCTAATGGCTAGGCTAGGCTAGAACTTTTAGGTTTTGTTTGGCTTATGATTGCCAAAAATAAGATTTAATAAAGTTACATGAATACTGATGCGTTGAAATGGCTCCTTCAATGGGTTGCAGAAACCCTAAAGCCAAAATTCTGCAGAAAATTGCAAAACCCTAGAAACCCTAGGGTCAAAATTTCAAAATGCTTGGATTTTCACTCTGAGAGTCTATGGAGGTGTGTTGGAGGAGGTCATACTCTTCTATGCCAAAAATAGCCCCAACGTCCAAGTGTTAAGGGATAGAGCACCATAGAAAGGAGGGTCATACAGATTTTCTGGAAACCCTAGGAGGGTTGTACGGTTTTGCAAAAATGAGAGGAGACTGGTAGATGCTTGTGCAATGGGTTCTTCAAGACCTATGCTCTGGAACCATGTTGATTTTTCAACAAGAAAGGCTTAAGCATTAATTTCATTATGTTTTATCATTTTACTTAAACCATAAACAATTTGTTGCAACAACCAAGATCATAAGAAGAAACACCATGCACAAGTACACAAGAAGTATCCTAGGAAACCCTTCTCAAAAAGGGAAGAAAACCTATCCAATCCTTTGTTGTATTCTTCAAGAGAAATAACTTCACCACCATAAACACCTAGCACACAAAAGGGTTCTCACAAACCCTAGAAACCTAGCGCCCAAGAGAGGTGCACACTTTTCCCAAGAACACGTGTTTTCTGAAATTTCCAAACTCACACTTGTGTTATGATTCCTCAATGGGGAATTTACCTTTATTTATATTAGAATGAACTTGTCAACATAAGTTTCTATTGGCACAACATGAATGACCTCAATAACTCACTATATAATTAATAATTACCATATTAATTATCTTTTACATTAAGGTGAGTCTGACCTGTACCCTTTACATAACAATTAGGGTTACATGTAAGTCTGACTCTTGAACAATATAGCAAGGGATATTATACACCCACTAGTGCTCAACTACTAGGGGCACATCCATCTGTTCTCAACCACAAGGATGTCTCTCTATCTCACTGCGTCTCACAGGAGAACCACACTCACTAGTGCTCAACCACTAGTATCATGTTCACCTGTGATCATCCACATGCATGTCCAACTCAACAGATCTTATTTCTCACTGTGTTACACAGGAGGGTCATCTAGAGTTCATCATCTCAACTCTCTTCTCATAGGAGGATAATACATTGTTTCATCTCTGTATCAAAATCATGCACCTAGATCATGGGATTTTCCACACGTTCACCTGTGCTTAGCCACAGACACGTCCAACTCATCAGATATTATTTCTCATTGTGTTACACAGGAGAATCATCTGGAGTATTATCTCAAATCTCTTCACAAAGGAGGCCAACATTCTAGTTCTATATTAGATAGGAACCACATACCCATCTCATGGGCACACCCAACTAATGGGTTCTCTCTTAGGTCGTCTCAATCAGTCTGTGTCCTGGAGGATGTCTCACGCAACTATAATCATCCGAATTTTCAAGAGCTATAACTGTTAGAGAGATTTCAGCTATGCAGTTGAAGAAGAGCTTCAGGAAGGGATGTTAAATGTTTGCAGCCCATATGGAGGAGCAAGCCAAAGACAAAGTGGAAAGCGTTGAAGACCATCTGGTCTTGAGGTATTTTGAAGATGTTTTTAGAGAAACTCTAGGGTTTCCACCAAAGAGAGACATTGATTTCTCTATTTATTTGGTTCTAGGAGTTGCCCCAGTATCCAAGACACCATTCAGAATGGGAACAACACAATTGAAGTTGTTTCAGATGTAGCTTGAAGAGTTGTTAAAAAATGGGTATATACACCCAAGTGTGTCACCTTGGGGAGCTCCAATTATTTTTGTGAATAAGAAGGATGGAACCTTGAGGCTATGTATTGATTTCATACAACTTAATAAGGTTACCATAAATAATTGATGATTTATTTGATCAACTGAAAGGTGCAAGAATATTTTCAAAGATTGACTTGAGATCAGGCTATCATCAAGTGAGGAGAAAAGAAGAAGACATCAGAAAGACAACATTCAGAACAAGATATGGGCATTATGAATTCACAGTAGTTCCATTTGGACTATCAAATGCCCCAACAATCTTTATGTTTTTTATGAATGGAGTGTTCAGGGACTACCTGGACAATTTTGTAATTGTGTTCTTGGACGATATAATTGTCTACTCTAAATCCAAAGAGGAACATAACCAACATTTAAGAATGGTGTTGCAAGTTTTAAGAGAGCATAAATTGTATGCTAAGATAAGTAAGTGCATCTTTTATGAAAAGAAGATTCACTACTTGGGGCATATAATATCAACAGTAGGGATAGAAGTTGATCCTGAGAAGATAGAGGCCATTAGAGGATGGCCAATGCCAAGGAATGTGATAGAGGTCAGATCATTCATGGGTCTATCCGGTTATTACTGAATATTCATAAAAGGATTCTCAAATATTACAAGTCTAATCACTTCTTTGCAAAAGAAACGAGTGAAATTTGAATGGACTTCCAAGTGTGAAGAGATTTTTCAATAGTTGAAAGGAATATTGAAAAGTGCACCAATATTGAATATTCCAGATCCAAATGAAGATTTTGTTGTGTGCATCAGTGTATGCAAGGAAGGACTCGGTGGAGTTCTCAGTCAAAGGGACCATGTGGTATGCTATGAGTCCAAAAAACTAAAATAGCATGAGAGCAATTATTCTACGCATGACTTGGAGTTAGCAATGATTGTACATGCATTGAAAATGTGGAGGCATTACCTTATGGGTAAGAAATTCGAGCTAAGGACAAGTCACTTTGGTTTGAAGCATTTGTTTGGACAAGCAACAGTAAATGCCAGACAAATTAGATGGATGGAATTTCTGAGTGAATATGAATTTGAAATTAAGCATATAAAGAGCAAGGAAAATCAAGTGGTTGATGCACTCAACAACATAGCTCATGAAGTGCATATTGCAGCCATCAACATGTACATGAAAGATATGAAAGACAAAATTATTGTAGCAACAAATTCAGATCAACACTATGTGAAAATAAAAGAATCATTACAACAAGGTAATTTTCAACATAAATTTAATTATTATAAGGTGAAAGAAGATGGAATTATCATGTACAAAGGCAAGGTATATGTGTCGAATTCCAATGAGATGAAAAATGTAGTGCTGAAGGATATGCACAATGTGCTATATGATGGGCACCCAAAATATCATAAGACAATTGCAATAGTAAGAAGCCAATATTTTTGACCAGGAATGAAAAAGGAAGTGGCTAATTACATAGCCAGATGTCTAGAATGCCAAAAAGTGAAGACTGAAGATAGGCATCTTGCAGGTTTGCTACAACCATTTCCCATTCTAGAATGGAAGTGGGAAGTAGTTACAATTGATTTTATTACTAAGTTTCCTAGAACAATGAAACAACATGATTCCATCATGGCGGTGGTGGATAAATTGACTAAAGCAACACATTTTAGTCCAGTAAGTACCACACACAAGGAAACACATATTGCATAAATTTATATGAGAGAAGTTGCTAGGAAACATGGAGTGCCTAAGGCAATAGTTTTAGATAGAGATTCAAAGTTCACATCTAATTTTTGGAAAGGTTTGTTCAAGGGATTTGGAACAAATTTGAATCTTAGTACAACATATCATCCATAGTTAGATGGGAAAACAGAAAGGAATAATAAAATAATTGAGGAGATGCTTATAATGTATGTGATAGATCAACCATCAAAGTGGGAAGCTTATATTCATTTAGTTGATTTTTCCTACAACAATGGGTATTAGGCCTCATTGAAAATGAGTCCATTTTAGGCATTGTATGGTAAAAAATGTAACACTCCAGTGAGTTGGGATAATCCAATAGACAGAGTCATTGTTGGGATAGAATTGTTAAAGGAAATGGATGGCATAGATAAAGAAGAATTTAAAGGTTGCCCAAGATAGACATAAAAGTTATGCAGACATGAAAAGAGTTTTCAAATATTTTAAAGTGGAATAACATGTGTTTTTGAAAGTGAAGGAAAAGAGAAGTTTGCTAAGATTATGAAGCTTCCCGAAGTTGGCAGCAAGATATTGTAGGCCTTTTGAAATATTAGAAAAGATAGGGCCAATTGCATACATGTTAGCATTTCCTGCATCCATGAGAGTGCATAATGTATTTCATGTGTCATTGTTAAAGAAATATGTGCCTTATCCTAACCACATAATTGACTGGAATGTGATCCAGGTGGAGCACAAAGGGGATTTCCGGGTGGAACTAGTACACATCTTGGACCAGAAAGTAAAAGTGATCAAAAACAAATCCATAGGGATGGTAAAGGTTCAATGGACCTATTAAAGTCCTGAATATGCTACATGGGAGCATGAATATAACATGCGGACATAATACCTGCAATTGTTTTGACAGTCTTGAATAAAATATAATGCAAGACTCCATTGTGAGCAACTAAAATTATGGAACCACATCTCCGAGTCCTAGCCAATTGCATTGGGGACCTTGATAAAAGAATGGTTCATTCCTTGGGTTAGCCTTGATAAACGGATGGTACATCCCTTGGGTTATCCTTGATAAACAAATGGTACATCCCTTGGGTTATCCCTGATAAACAAATGGAGCATTCCTTGGGTCAGCGATTTCAAAGGAACATGAGATTTTGGTTGGAGCTACTGTTGGAGTTGTTAAATTGCAAAATTTTATTTTCTGAGTATTGTAATGTAATTTGCATATATATATATATATATCGGCATAAAGTGCACCAAGGATAACACACAATTGTAGGGGAGGGGGAATGTAACATCCCCACTATAATCCCCATTTTAATTAATGCTTACCTAGATATAATGTGTGGCTACTACCAAAACGATGCAATATGCGAATTGTATTTCAATGTTTTAGTAATAAAATGTGATGCCAGCGGCTAAAGAGATAGTCTCCAATGCAAAGTCCCACAAAATGAGTCTCCATTGATTTGTGATAGATGAAACCTAATCCAAACCACTCCAGCATATTAAGGATGAAGTCCCATTCAATCTTGTAACAAGCATTGCCAAAATCAAGTTTTTTTAAAAAGATCCTTTAGCCCCTCCAAAAGGATAAATCTCTCAGTGTGGTGGTATGGGGAACATTGTCAATATAGACCTTATCAAACCTATCCCTACAGGTGTTAAAAGGCATGCTACATATTCTTGGAAAATTCCACTAGGAGACCATCATGACTGGGAGAGTTTTCATTCTCGAGCTCTTTCATAACTATGTCCAATTCTTCCAACTCTAGCTCCCTAGAAAGATAAATCCTTTAATAAGTTTCTACCTTTATGCGGATAACCTACTTGGCATGCCACATAGAATTATTGTGAAAAGGATGAGCTCTTATTGAAGTTAAAATCCTTGGAAATGTTCTTGAAAAACCTACTTGATAACCATCTCATCCTTTGTAAGATTTCCATAGGGGTCTCAAAGAGCTAAAATCCTCTTTCATTTTCTCTTTGTTTAGGTGTTGAAGATAAAATTTAGAAGGCACATTCCCATTGGCCATCCAATGCATATGCCCCTTAATCCTATCCCCTGTTTCCTTATAGTCTTCAAAATTTTGACATTTTGGTTCCAACTCACTAGTCGATCATTGCCCTTTTATTTAGCTCATTAAAAGGTTCTATTTCCACCCTTTGTCTAGAGTGATGAAGTTGGTTTCAAACTCGGAATTTTTACCTTTTCTTTCTCTAGCAATCCTCTTTCTCTACCCCCTAAGAAACTTGGTTGTGCACTAATGGATTCCTTCCAAATCATAGAATGCAATCATTACCCCTAATTGGAGGAGGAAACAAGAGCCAAACCTTTGCAATGTCTTCTCAACTCTCCTATAACTCAAGAAGAGAAACATTTAACTTGAAGGAGGAGTGAGCATCATACTAACAATCGGTTCCAAGAATCATAGAAGTGGAAATATGGAAATGATTTGATCCAACGATGGTCAAATCCACATGCATATGCAGGCACCCATGGAGAATGTAGCAACATGTGAATTTACATAGAATCTATCAATCTTAGCCTTGATCCAAAATGGATCTACATAGGTACCATATGAATTAATCGATTCCCTAGATGGAATATATTAGAATTTGGGACATCTAAGAGATGGTGTTTATTTTTTCAAATTCGGGTTAACTTTCGACACATTTTTGAGGTCTAAAACAATGTATTTTGGGCTTGGTTCCTGATGAGGGTTGTCACATGGTTTTCTCATCTAAGACATAAATTGTTCTTTCCAATGAGCTACCATGCACCTAAAATACAGTTCGTATGAAAATGTTAACATTCCAAATATTCCCCACATGTTGAAATGATGACCATGTCAACTCACCATAATTCGAGTATGGGGAGTTAGTAACACATGGGAATCCACTAGAGACTTCTAGAAGCATCATGGAGGTTCCAATGTTGTTTCAAAATGCTAAGCCTAACCCTAATTCTAGCTATCATAAGTCTAGTAGGAGGAGGGAAAAGGGTTCATTTTTTCACTAACCACTTGTTGTTCCATAATATGAGCATGAGTATGGAGAAGATGCTAACAAAGTAGAGAAACATAAGTGTATCATAGAGGACTTTAGAAGGCCATAGTGTCTTTTAGCTTCATAATGAGATTTGAAATATTTGTAATATGTGTTGTAATTTCCATAATAGAAGAAGATGGAAGGCACAAGATTTCGTGAAAAGCTAGATTTCCCATATGGGTTTCTAGGGTAAATATGTATGTTCCATTATGTCTGTCTTTTCTATTGTAGTCTATTTCATATGCCATAGTAGTTGAGGAATTTGAATGGTATGTTTTTATTTATGCTAGTCTTAAAATCACAAAAAAGATAGTTGCATTGTTGAGCATAGGCTCAATGTGGCTGTTTTAATTTTAAATACATTTAGGTGATATGACCATTGGAATATCCAAGGCAAATAATAGATCAAACTTGAATCTAATTATTTCCCACTTTCATATTAGACCAACTATACCACCCAACTGATTCATGCTTCTTCTATCCCCCCAAATTGTTAGATACATCAAACATCCCTTTCCAATCATTCCAAGATTCACCTTTCTTTAAGTTAAAGGGTGGTCTTATGCCCACCAACACAACTCTCATCCCATTCAACCATGTTAAAATCCCCTACAAGTACCCACTCAACATATACAACTTTTAGTTTATCCAATACCGAAATTGTGTTCTACTAATGGGATCATTGGGACATACTCTAGAATTATTGTCATCCAACAACATTGAGCCATGGAGTCCTCCCCCTTTTCTATAATACAAGGGACAAGGGAAGAGGCATATGTGAAAATGTCCCCCCCTTTACATGTTGATGTTTTGGTAGCTACGAGAGGTATTTGTTGATTTTTCACTAGGCTAGGCTCAAGCATGAAATTTATTCCATTTTTAGCATTTTACTTGAACCATAGACAATTACAGTTGTACCATAAAAAATTTGTTGCAGTAACCAATATCGCAAGAAATACCATGCACAAGTACACAAGAAGTATCCTGGGAAACCCTTCTCAACAAGGGAAGAAAACCCAACCAATCCTTTGCTATATTCTTCAAGAGAAAGACCTCCCACACCATAAACCTAGCACACAAAAGGGTGCTCACAAAACCAAGAAGTCTAGCACCCAAGAGAGGTGTGCACTTCAGCCCTAAAACAAGTACTTTATGAAATTTCCAAACTCACATGTGTGTTGCGTTTCCTCAATGGGGAAATCATATTTATTTATATTATACTGGACACATCAAAAGTGGTGTCTATTATCACAATAGGGCCGACCTCAATAACTCATAATATAATTACAATATTAATTATCTTTTACAATAATTGTATTTCACTTTATGGTGGGGTCAGCCTGTACCCTTTACATCACAATTAGGGTTACAGGTAAGTTTGACTCTTAGAAAATATAACAAGGTATCTCACACACCCACTAGTGCTTAGCCATTAGGGGAATGCCCACCTGTGCTCAGCCACATGGACATCCAAGTCAATAGATCTCTATCTCACTACATCTCAAAGGAGAATCATCTGGAGTATCACATCATCTCAACTCTCTGCACAGAGGAGAACATTAAACCCATCACATGGGCTCCTTCACTCCTCACAGGGGTACACATTGTTTCATCTCAAACGCTACACCCATCTCATGGGCATCTTCCCTTCTCAGAGGCACACAATGTTTCATCTTCATCTCAGAGAGAATGACACACCCATCTCATGGGCATATTCCCTACACAGGGGCACACAACATTCCATCTCTATCTCAGAGAAGAATGACACACCCAACTCATGGGAATCTTCCCTACATAAGGGCACACATTGTTCAATCTCCGTATTAGAGAGGAACTACACACCCATCTCATGGGAACACCCAACTCATGGGCTCTCTCTCAGGATGACTCAGTCAGTCTGTGTCCTGGAGGATGTCTCACACAGCTGTAATAATCAACACTCCCTCTCATCTAGGCAAGCATTCTCCATCAGGCCAAGTCTCTCACGGAAGTACTCGAAATTCATCTTGGTTGTATTCATCAACACTCCCTCTCAGCTAGGGAGGTATTCTCCACCAGGCCAAGTATCTCATGGAAGTACTCGAACTTCGTCTTGGAAATAATCATCAACACTCCCTCTTATCTAGGGAGGTATTCTCCACCAGGCCAAGTATCTCACGGAAGTACTCGAACTTCGTCTTGGCAATAATCATCAACACTCCCTCTTATCTAGGGAGGTATTCTTCACCAGGCCAAGTATCTCACGGAAGTACTTGAACTTCATCTTGGAAAGCGGTTTGGTGAAGATATCTGCAACCTACTCATGTGTAGGAAGGTATTGCATGTGTAATGCTTTCCTCTGCACCATGTCTCTGATATAATGATATTTTTATCTCAATGTGTTTCGATCTATCATGAACCACAAGGTTCTTAGAGAGCTTCACACAGCTCTGGTTATCACAATGAATACTGGTAGGATCCATCTCATGATCAAATAAATTTGTCAAGAGCTTTTGAAGCCACACTGCTTCATGAATTGCCACACTCAATGCTATATACTCTGCTTCTGCGGTACTCAAAGCCACAAAGATTTGTTTCATGTTGCACTAGGAAACCATGGTAGACCCCAAGGTAAAACAAAAATTGGATGTGCTCTTTCGGTCCACTGCGCTACCTGCCCAATCTGCATCGGCATGTCCTTGCAAGCTCAAGTCTACACTGGAGGAATATCTCAGGCCATATCCAATTGTGCCTCGTAAATATCTCAATAAATGCTTTGCTGCTATCGAGTGAGTCTGTCTCGGCTGACTCATGAATTGACTAAGTACATTCACTGCATAACATATATCAGGTCTGGTGTTAACCAGATACATCAATGATCCTCTCAGTTGTGGATCAATCTCGCCTGAATCAACATCATTCATTTTCTTCAAATCCATCACCATTGGTGTAGGCATGGATTTGCACTCTATCATACCGAACTTCTTCAATGTCTCTACTGTATATTTTCCTTGACTTGGGAAAATCTCATCAGTTCTCTGCCATACTTCTAATCCCAAGAAGTAGTGCATCATACCCATATCTTCATCTCGAAAAAAAAAGTCAATGCTCTCTTGCATTCAACAATAAGTCTTTCTGAACCGGTAAGGAATAAATCATCCACATACAGGACCAATATTAGGCACTCGTCACCAACAATATGATAATATAGGTTTGGATCAACAACACTCTTGCTGAAATCCAAACTCATCAAGAATCCATCCATCTTCTTGTACCAAGCACGAGGTCCCTTCTTTAGTCCATACATGGATTTCTTCAACCTTTACACATGATTTCTCATCGTATGTCACAAATCCCTCTAGTTTCTTGATGTAAACTTCTTCCTCAATCTCACCATTGAGAAATGTTGTCTTTACATCCATCTGATGTAGTTTCCAACTCATAGATGATAGTATGAATGGAAGTGTATCGGGCTACTGGATCAAATGTCTCATCATAGTCAACTCCCATTGCTTGTGAGAATCCTTTGGCTACAAATATCACTTTGTATTTCTCAACACTTCCATCAGCTGCATGCTTGATCATATATATCCACTTGGAAGTCACTACAAACTTATTTTCTGGTCCCCGAACAATATCCCATGCATCATTCTTCAAGATGAACTGATATTCTTATGTCATGGCATCTTTCCATACCTTCTCACCTGTAGCTTCTCCATGACAAGAAGGCTCAGAATCAATGATGTGGATCATGGATTAAAGGTATCTCCAAAATCTCTTTGGTCTCTTTCTCTCTTGGGATGTGCCTTGAGGGGCTATATGTCCCTCTGCCTCCTGCAAAGTTTGTCGATCCCATGCAAGCCTTTTATGCCCTAATGCAATATCTATGGGAATATCAACTGGAGCAATTGGATCAGCTGGAACAAGTGGATCAATTGGAATAATGTTTGTCTCCCTCTAAACTGCTGAAGGGGGAGAAGGTATTGTCTCACTGTCAATCTCCATATGAGATTCTATGGATCTTTGAAAGTCTATCTCGTCTTCAAAGATAACATCTCTGCTTATCTCAATATGTCTCTGACCATGGATGTAGATCATATATGCCTTCGAAGATTCATTGTATCCCACAAATAAACCCTTTCTCCCTGAAGGGTCTATCTTGGATATCTTCTCTTTGGGTACATGAAAATATACTGGGCACCCACATATCCTAAAGAGTCCAATCTCAGGCTTCATTCTGGTGAAGGCTTCTTCAAGAGTTATGTTCTTCAAAATCTGGCGAGGACTCTTGTTCTGAACATATACTATTATCATGCATGCTTATGCCCACAAAATCATAGGAAGACTCTGATCATGCATCATTTCTTTGGTTGCCTCAATGATGGTTATATTATTTCTCCTTATCAAATAGTTTTGACTCCCTCTGAGTCAAGTGACTCCATCTGAAGTCAAGAGACTCCCTCTGAAGTATGAAGGATAAAAATCTTCCTTTGTTGTTAACCTACCTGGAATGAGAAAACAAAAGAAAGGAAACAAAATAAGAATATCTCCTAGAGGATAATAATGAGTACATCTCTAGAATCAAAACGATTTAAGGATTATTGTCACAACTACAACACCTACTTGTAGTGTATAAAACTTAGAAATGTAGGTCATAGGCATGATAATTAAAACAATCAAACCTAGAGTCTTCACTTACAGGGTGTTGTTCCTCTGAATGCACTGAGATCCATCCAGATCCATGATTTCAACAAAGGTTCCTTCCTCCTGCAAGTAACCTCATGACAATGATACAAATAATATATACAAGTGCATATCTGAGGGTGCTGATATGATCTATCCAATGGCACCTGGCTGATCTCTGTCCTCTGACATATTCATGAAGAAGGTAGCCACAGTGTCACCTTTTGTCATCTTGTTATTTTGAAGCTGGCCCTTCAATGTAAGAGCTTAAGTAGATGATTGTCTTCCTTGCCTTGATGTCATCTTCCTTCCTTCCTTCCTTCTATTCATCGGTATATGTCTTTGGTAAACCTTTTTTTATCACCCAAAATAATTCTTCCTCTTCAAGGGTGACCCGAAGTCGTGACTTCCAAGAACTGAAGTTGCTTGATCCATCAAGCCTATCGTCCATCATAGTTATGTTCATCGTGTTTTTAGATTCTTCACAAACCCTTGTCAACTGGGATAGAAAACCTGATGGCTAGGCTAGGCTAGCAACCTTAGGTTTTTTGGGCCTATGACTGCCAACAATAAGACTTGAAAATTAGAAGAACACTGGTGAGCTTAAGAGCTCTTTTAATGAGCTGCAGAAACCCCAATTCTGAAATTTCTGCAGAAAATTGCAAAACCCTAGGGCCAAAAATTCAAAATGCTCAAAAATGCACTCTAAATCTTGATGGAGGTGCGATGAAGGAGGTTGTACACTCCTGTACAAATTTTATCCCTAGCGTCCAAGTTTAAGGTGTTAAAACACCTCAAAAAAGGAGGGATGTACGTAATTGCAGCAAACCCTAGAGGGTTGTACAAAACTCCAGAAAAAGGACGACTAACTTTGAATGCTTGTGCAATGGGTTCTTCAAGACCTATGCTCTGATACCATGTTGATTTTTCATTTTACTTGAACCATTAGACAATTGCAGTTATACCATAAATAATTTGTTGCAGTAACCAAGATCACAAGAAGAAATAACATGCATAAGTACACAATAAGTATCCTGGGAAACCATTCTCAACAAGGGAATAAAACCCAACCAATCCTTTTCTATATTCTTCAAGAGAAAGTCCTCCCACACCATAAACCTAGCACACAAAAGGGTGCTCACAAAACCAAGAAGTCTAGCGCCCAAGAGAGGTGCGCACTTCAGCCCTAAAACAAGTACTTGCTGAAATTTCCAAACTCACATGTGTGTTGTGTTTACTCAATGGGGAAATCACATTTATTTATATTAGACTGAACACATCAAAAGTGGTGTCTATTGGCACAACAGGGATGACCTCAATAACTCATAATATAATTACAATAGTAATTATATTTCACTTTATGGTGGGGTCGGCCTGTACCCTTTACATCATAATTAGGGTTACAGGTAAGTCTGACTCTTAGACAATATAGCAAGGGATCTCACACACCCACTAGTGCTCAACCACTAGGGGCATGCACACCTGTTCTTAGCCACATGGACATCCAAGTCAACAAATCTCTATCTCATTGCGTCTCACAGGAGAATCATCTGGAATATCACATCATCTAAACTCTTTGCACATAAGAGAACAATAAACCCATCACATGAGCTCCTTCACCCCTCATAGGGGTACACATTGTTTCATCTCAAACGATACACCCATCTCATGGGAATATTCCCTTCTTAGGGGCACACAACATTTTATCTTCGTCTCAGAGAGAACGACACACCCATCTCATGGGCATCTTCCCTACATAGGGGCACACAATGTTCCATATTTGTCTCAATGAAGAACGACACACCCATCTCATGGGCATCTTCCCTACACATGGGCACACACCATTCCATCTTCGTCTCAGAGAGGAACTACACACCCATCTCATGGGCACACCCAACTCACGGGCTCTCTCTTAAGTCGACTCACTTAGTTTGTGTCCTGGAGGATGTCTCACGCAACTGTCATCATCAACAGTAGTATTAAAATCCATGGATAAACCTTTGACTATAATAGAATATTCCAGAATCAAGAGAAAACCTAAACAGATGTATGAAAACCGTGGAAGACAAGTCGGCTAAACATAATAACTAATATTGAAGTATTATATGCAGAAAAGAACATGTCGACCCTGCTTGAAGAGACACCTATTCACCTGGTCATATTACTATAAATAGGAGGCGCTTGAGCTCATTTGGAAACACACTCACACTCAAGAAAGTGGTGCGCAAGTCTAGAGGAAGAGTGCAACTGCAACGATTGTAGTTGGGTACTGTTCTTAGTCTATGGTTTGGGACTTTCTGCTTGGTGCGTTACCTTTGGAGAAAGGTGCACTCTCTCTCTTGGTTATCTTTTGGGTCTAGTGTTGCTTCCTAGAATCATTATTTCTGTCAAAGGTTAATGTGCTTAGGGGCGACTTTGTGCCTATGGTCGAGTGACAATGTTGTGACATTGTCTATGGTTAAACAAACACAATAGTTTAACAGGTTATGGGCCCACACCACCTTCGGAACAATCTAGCCACTGGAAGGTAGATCCAAAAATCTCTATCAAGATCGTTGTAGCATAATTGCAGTTGCAATGACAATTCCTTTGTGCCAATTGCAGCACTAGTTGCAGTGCCAGTTACAGTGTCAGTTGCAGCACCAATTGTAGTGCTAGTTGCAACACTAGTTGTAGTGCTAGTTGCAACACGAGTTGCAGTGCCAACACGAGTTGCAACAAAATTTTATGTGAAATATTGGGAATAATTTTTAGTTATCCTAGTGCACCCTAACCCAACGCATCTCCTGGCGCCCTCAACCATAAAAAACGTCAAAATTGAATTTTTGGGTCAAAGTCAATGTTTGACTGGTCAAAGTCAACGTTTCATTGGTCAAAGTAAATGTTTCACTAATTAAAGTCAAAAGAATAGTCAAGTTCAAATTCAAAGACAATCATGACTTCCTCCATAAAATCAGAGTGGTGTAGTAGAAGCATGGTCTCTTGGTAGAGCATGGAAGACAAGGATTGACATCATCCTTGCAAAGAACAAAGGGTAAAATTATGGAACCACAAATTGAAGAACAAGCGTCAAAAGATGAAGAGTTTAATTTTTGGATCTTCCAAGCACATGAACGTGGAGTAGGAGAAACAATAAAAAACAACTACTGTAGATCTGAATCTCTGGAAAGAGAAGGGATCTTTGTCCAAGAAGAAATCATAGAGCCATAAAGATCTCAGATCTTATACATTCAGAGAAACAACACACTCTCCAGATTGGAAAGAATACTTGTCTTAGAAGAAAAACAACTCAAGCGGAACAATAGCCGGACTCCAGGTTTGCATATAAGGTTTGATGTTTGTATTGTTGCTTAAGTATTGCAATCCTTTAGATTTTATTAATGCTAGGAACACATGAATAATTAGTAGCATGTACTATTAATCTAAATGCTTATTGTACTTAATTGCAATATGAACTAGCATCTCCTCTATGAGATATTTCTTGTTCTTGTTCTCAAGAAGGACACCTTGGTAATGATATAATGAATTACCATGAAATTGATATGTTCTTATATAAAATGCTATTATATTGAAAATACTTTTGTGTTTGTTGTTTCTGTTTCAAGCAGGTTATCCTACATATTCCAGGAAGGTTACCACAAAAAATCAAGACTTGAAAGGACTCAGAGGGAGTCAAACTTCATAGGGAAATAGAACCGTCCCAATGAACACCCGACACACAGAACTGTCAAGTCTTCCCAAGTCGACTCATAGATTCTTCAAAAAGAGAGTGGCTGGACCAAGTCATCTTGGGCCCTGAAACAATTCTTTTATATTGGTTTTTGTGGCCACGTTTTATGGGTTTCTTTATTGAATCAGAAAGAATGCACAAGATTTTTGAAAAGCCAAATTTTGTATAGTTTTATAGTCTCCTTTTGTTTTCCTTTTCCTTTATAAATAGTTTAAAAAAAACTAATTTTTCCATTTTATTTTATTTTATTTTTCAATTTCTTTTCCATTTGTTTCCATTTCATCTTTTGTAGTTTAACTATAAGTTTGAATGGCTCAAAATTAGTTCAAACTAACTTTGGGAAATTTTAAGTTTATGGAATTTTCAAAATGATTTTGAAGCAAGTGGAGATTTATTTCCATTTGGAAATTTAGAATTTGCATGTAGAGAACGCATGGAATTGTGATTTGAAATCTCAAGACAACTTTGAAACTTCGAAATGATTTGGAACGAAGTGAAGATTTCATTTTCCTTTGGAAATTTAGATTTTAGATGTACATAATGCATGTATTTATTATTTGAAAACTTTAAGAAGACCTTATTTAAATTCACGAAGTGGATGTGTAAAGATAAAGTAACATTTGAACCTTGTGATTAGTTTTCAGGAACTAGGACATTCATTGAGATTTTTGAGGTTTATTATTTTTTCACTATGAAAAGTTTTATACGTGAAACTTATATTTAGAATTTTGATGCAGAAATTAGAATGGGTATTTTATAATGGGTATTTTGAAGGTTTCAATTTATTATAAAATGAGCTAGATAATTCAAGAAATCCTAAATATGATATATTATGAAATACTTAAATGTTTATTACAAAAAAGTTTACCTTCTTATATAGTATTTTAAAGGTATAACTTAAAAGGTATAACTTAAAAATATGACACAGAACCTCAAAACTAATAATAATATAATGACTAGCTTTATTACACACCACCAAGACACTAAGGTGACCTTATTACACTGGGTAAAATTTATATTCTTACACCTCTTCTTAAAGGTTACAATATTAAAAGAAAACCATCATATGAAGATAAAACAAGTGAACTAAAAACTAGAACATGACAAACAAACAAAAAGACACATTCTTCAGACACTTCTTCTTTGAAAACAATTCTTGGACCACGTACTGTTCCATCAAGCTTTTTTGTAATTTTCATAAAGGTGTAGCATTCATGTTGACTTCTAGAGTTTCTAGATTCCACTTTTTGAATTCAGATTATTGGACAACCATCCATGTTGAACTGCATTCCCAAGGTTCTATCAAGTTGTCTCATAATCCTCGTAAAAGTATAATTCACAAGATCCACAAACTCTTGAGTAGTAACCATACATGCTAAACATCATTTACACAAGATCCCTTCATGTTTTCAAAGTGTGTGCATCTTAAAATATGAAAAATCCAATAACAAAATGGATTTGGCATCCTCCTTTGTAGCATTGGCTTCTTCTATTTGTCTATTGAGCGATGTGGTATTGCTTATGTGGCTAGACACAGTGACTCCTAGCTTAGTGAGCGTGTCCGACACCTTCGCATGACTGGAAGAACGCATCGTAGAATGGCGAGCTGCGGAAGTTGGAGTTACTGAGACGTCGGGATAGACGATCGCGCGCCTGAATGAAACAGAGTTGTGATGGGTTGGTTATATAGGGGGCAAGTAGGAGTGCCCTGGCCGATGGAGATGTGTGACCCAAGGAGACTTGCCTCCCTCACTGGCGAAACATGTTAGCCAGGTGAGACGGATGTGTGCGATGCAATACAACCCAATAGGTGGAAAGAGTGGTGGTCGCGACATGCCTTGGGCGCATTCATATGATGAGTGGGCGAGTCGATGTGATACTTCACTAAAATAGTGCGGCGGTCCATGGAGTGGAATGGAAGCAACTAT
>ML795933.1:81758-110165 GCA_009831015.1 Picea engelmannii
CTATGTTAGATTCGGGTAGTGAGGGGTGAGCTCCCTCCCCAAGGGGCCAATTTTCTCCATCTAGGATGACTTGTGTTGTCTTGCGGTTGAATGGTGTGGACAATTGGGACGAGTTATTTTTGCATTGAGTTTAGGAAAGGAAAATCGTTCGGTTGGCTTGGTGAGGTGAGATGCGACAAAGGAGGTGCCCGAACACAGGCTCGACTTGTATCACCAACATGTGTATGTGATTTATTGCATATATCTGGTGAGCCTTGTGCTCCTTGTGAACCATTTCGGTTTTGTTGTACGAGATGCACACTCGGTGTATATGCTGTAACATCTTGTATATTATGAAGTGTTTATACAGGTGTTAGGCACATTTGGTGTTGTCCAACCATATACTTTTGTCTCTTTCTCATATGTATGATGTTCACATGTTCTTGGTTGCATTATTGGCTAAGTATAGAACTGTTAACTATATGTTGTGTAAAGAACACAAGTATAAAGAAGTGTTTGGTTGGGTGGGTGCATTGGATGCCAAGAGTTGATGGATGAGGCTTGACTCAAGTAGCTCAAGGCTTAGATATGGGCAGATCTTGAGTGAAAGAGGCATAGTTCGGATGAAGTACTCCTAGTTTGGTTTAACTATCGAGTTGGAAACGTCGTGGTGCCGCATGACTCTTAAGTGTCGAGCAACTTGGGTGCTCCAAGTCATGTTGGATCCTTGGGTAGATAGTGAGGGCATGATGTATGGTATCATAGCGCATTGTTCTTATGAAGACATTTCCATGAGCTATTAACCACTATCACCTTCGTGCCAAATGGTATTAGAGCATGATCACATTACTTCATGAAGTTGTTGGGCACGCTTCGCCATGGCGTAAAGCAGTCAACACAAATCACGACTTGAAAAAATTGAAGACATTCGAAAGTTGTTTAGGCCCAGTTCATAGAACTTGGGGTTCTTGGCTCAACACAGTGACAAGATGAAGGGTTTGTCGGTTAGGCAGTGCTATCGCACAGTTTGTAGTAAAGATAAAAGCTAGATATGAAGAGGCAAACTGGCATAATTGGAACCAATCCTACCCAATGTCACCTCGATAGGATGGTTCTTTTTGTTTAGGGAGGTAAGGCCCAGGGAGATGTCCCTGGTGACCTGGGGTTTTGAGAAGGCAAAGGATTGTAAGATAAAAGGTAAATTACCCCCCCTCACAAGTCAAAAAATTGAAGACATTCGAAAGTTGTTTAGTCCCAGTTCATAGAACTTGGGGTTGTTGGCTCAACACAGTGACAAGATGAAGGGTTTGTTGGTTAGGCAGTGTTATCGCACAGTTTGTAGTAAAGATAAAAGCTAGATATGAAGAGGCAAACTGGCGTAATTGGAACCAATCCTACCCAATGTCACCTCGATAGGATGGTTCTTTTTGTTTAGGGAGGTAAGGCCCAGGGGAGATGTCCCTAGTGACCTGGGGTTTTGAGAAGGCAAAGGATTGTAAGATAAAAGGTAAATTACCCCCCTCACAAGTCACCACTGAGAAGATAGTCTGGCTAACAACCAATAAGGAGAAGTATAACCATAAAATAGAGATGCACCTGCCCGAGACAAAGCAACAAGAAACAGATATATGCAAGCTTAATCACTTGGTTAGTACTTCATGTAATAATGACTATCTGATATATATAAGCAATTGAATAATAAATATTGACGAAGTCAATGTTTATGAAATGGAAATGATAATAAACGTCATTTCTTCAATAAATGCTGAGAAAATGTGGCATTCAATGTGATAATCAACTCTTTATTCAAGTAATTCCCTTAGACAACCATTCAGTTTGCTCATAAGAAAAACGTTAGTTGCACAAGTGATATTGTAGCAAAAGATGACGACAACACTTTGTTAGTCAGGTTAGTTCTAGGTTAGGGTTAGAACAGTTAGGGTTTCATTCAAAGTATTGAGAGTGGTTTTGATCATAATACTCATAGGCTAGGTCTTAGATCAGTGCGTTTCCTAGGGTTAATGGAGTCAAAGGGAGGAGGCACGAGCTGAAGAATCAAGGAAGATAATAAGGCTAAGGACTAGAGGATTAAGCCTTGAGGTGTTTCTATAGCAAGGCCTCAAGGACAAAAACCCTAGGGGAGAGAGGCTCACTTTGGTGTAGGGGAACTAGGCCCCAGTTCTCTCTCCTCCTTCCTTAGGTCAATGGCAAAAACGGCTAGCTCTGAAAAATGGCTTAAGACTAAGACAAGAGGGTTTACAAGGCAACGTGTTGCTATGGCAAGGCCTTACCAACAAACCCTAGAAAAATGGTTCATCAAGGTGTAGCAGAACTAGGCCTAGATGCGTCTCCTTCTTCTTAGCTCAGAAAAGTAAAACAACTAGCAAGAAAAGATGGGGAAAGAGTGTAGCTAAAGATAGGCTCTTTCTTTCTTCAAATAATGGCTAGAAAATCTTGACGGGGACATGAGACAAGGACCTACAATGTGTGCTTGTCACCTAGGGTTTATTCAACAAATTTATAACGCTCCAGTGGAGAGGGCACAACCCTCCTAGGTCAAGCTCTGCCAGGGTGCCTTTGGTGGGACACTGCCCTGTCGTGGTGACTAGTGGTGACAGCGTTACCCACAAGTACTTTTGCAAAAATGAGAAGGATGGCTTGTGATGAGACCTCCTTTCCCTTGGCCATGCAACCAAGAGTCACTACCCTGGCATGGTAACCAGATGGTGGTAATGTCATACTGCTAGGTACCCATGGACCTAATAGGCTGGCTCGTGATGAGACCCCCTATCCTTTGACTAGGTCTTGTTTTGTTATTTTTATGGGTCCCTCTTGTTTCTTGTTGAGAAGCCTTTTATTGCTTTCTTGGGGATCCCTGCGCGAAGCATCTTGAGGTTTTATTCTTAGGATTTTAACTTTTGCCAGCTTGCTTTTTCCTTTTGGGCCTTTAGCCCCTTCTTCCCATGAGGTAAGGTGCAATCTTGTAAATAGGTCAACCCATTGCCCAGACAAGTGCAAGGGATAGATGGGCGGGAAGCAAGATGAAAAAGTGGTGTTATGTTGGGAGCGGACGGTGGATTTTCAGAAGCCCTCCCCAGTGGAAAACCAAAACCTACGGGCACATGCTTACTAGGGCATCCTGTCAATCCCCCCAGACATGGTCAAGTGGGAAAGCGTAAAATCCAAGCATTTATTAGAAATAAAAGGAAACATATGCACATATTCAAGGGTTTTGATTATCAAAGTGACACATACCATAATACCCATACTCATTACCTCATGGAGCAAGATCCATCTCTGACACAAGACCACACTGATGGTGATGGGTGTTGTTGTTGCTGACAAGATAGAGGCATTGAAATGAAGAAAAGGTGGGCCCTCTAGCGCCATGCTAAATTCGATCCAGCTCTTGGTACTCCATGTCTAGGACTTGTGGGCCTCGAGACATGATCTCTTAGTTATCCCTAAAAGTGGGGTATAACATCTGGCTCCAACTCGGGGACATGTGCTCACCATAGAGCGCATGAGAACCTCAACATCTCTGGCATAACCTATTTACCTGATTGATTTCAATAGCGACATCAGTAACCAATTGGGGTGGTAATGCCACCCTAGCATAGGTATAATATATAAGACCGAAATAAAACAATCAATAGTGTGAATGTGAAAGAAAACTAACATGCAATGCAAATGGTATAATACATGAATGCAAAAATGCCTACTTACCTGCACTTACCTGTTGGCTAGATGTTGGGTGTAGTCAAACAACCAGTAAAGCCAATCCAACAACGTCCCACGATACCTGCCTTTGTGCTTCATCATAAGCTAGAATAGTGATAAGTTAAGCACAACAACACCATGAGTTAGAAAATGCATTGTATCTATGGAAGCTGTAAGGTCTATCTCATGGAGGAGGGTGGGAGGGAAAAAGTCATGTCCAATCAACTTTTGAGGAAAGCACTCAATCCACTTCAGGAAGGAGTCATGAAAAGTTCACGGTTCAGAATACTGGCTCAAAAGGTCTGCAAACTGGCTACCTAGGACGTCCTCATACTCTGAATCCTGGGAGGGGATTGACAAGGATGTAGCAGACGACTGGAAAATTCTCAAGGGAAAGTTGAAAAACTGAGATGACAGACTCAAACTTTTAGTATTCAACCAACCCTTTGATTCTAGGGCTCGCCCCTTAGGAAACTCAATATAAAAGACATATCTCCCAGGTACACCTCTAGAGACACAACAAAGTAAAATAATGGGAGGTGGTTGGAAAAAACTGTCACGAGAGTCCTTCTTGAGGCACACAATGCCCTCACTCCTATCAAGACCTGAGCATAACAGTGGTTGGTAATCTTTTTCATGGAAAGAATCCAAACGCTCATGGGAGTACTCATCAAAATCTTCAAGGTATGACCGAAAAATATCAGGAGGACAAGGGGCTAGGTCATCCTTGGGTGTTTGGGGAGCATCGGTGAATACAACATCCCCTTGTTGCCACTACTCAACATCAAAAGTAATTTGTTGTGGTAACTGTGAAGGCAACAATTGGGAATGATTCAAAATTTTGTAAATGGGGTCGATATTAGAAACGGACACATCCCATTTACGTCTTCCAACATGTATGAATTCGTCAATATCAATTATGTCAGTATCAGTATCATAACATGGAAGATTCAAAACATCCAACACTTCTATACTCTCTGCATCATAAGATAAAGAATCATTAAAAACATGGAAGGGGAAATAACTCACCTTGCTTAATCCTTCCTGTGTAGGAGCTTCAAGTATTTGGATAACTTCATCAAGTGGAAGATTTGTCTCTACATGTTCAGTCTTGAGATATAGAGGATCTAGCTTGTCCAAGGGTTCCATTTCTTCTTCACTCTCTAAATCATAGAACAAGGTATCATAAAAAATCTGGAAAGGAAAATGACTTACCTCATTCCCTTCATCTTATGCAGGAGGGATAGGATCTTGGAGAGATTCATCAAACTGAGGAGCGGTAACTGGTGCTTCATCCTCATAATTCACGTCTCTAGTTATATCTTCGCTGCACTCTATTGAATCATGGGAGAAATATTGCTCCTCTTCAAGGGGTTGGCAATGTTCTTCATAAATCTCTTCTTTCACATCAGAGGCTTCTTGATGTTGAATATGTTATGCATTTCTGAGATCTGCTATAATCTCAGTAGTGAATCCTCCATCTTCCAAAGCTATTGTGAGATTATGAAGGGCATCTTCATACGTTTGGCAACATGGTTTGGTAAAGTCAATAAACCTATTGATGAGGTGTATGAAAGATGATATACCCCTATCTTCGCAACAACTCTTAAACCAATCTTGCAAGTAGGATGGCAGAGTGAGTATGAATAATTTTATAAGAGCATCCTCTCCTCCCAATTCTGTCTCTCTCATATAGTCCAAAAAATTTACGATGTGAGGAGTTGGGAGACCAGGATTTTCAAAAGCTCTCCCCAGTGGAAAACCAAAACCTACGGGTACAGGCTTACTAGGGCATCCTGTCAATCCCCCCAGACATGGTCAAGTGGGAAAGCGTAAGATCCAAGCATTTATTAGAAATAAAAGGAAACAAATGTGCATATTCAAGGGTTTTGATGATCAAAGTGACGCATACCATGATACCCAGACTCATTACCTCATGGAGCAAGAGCCATCTCTGACACAAGACCAAGCCGATGGTGATGGATGTTGTTGTTGATGACAAGATAGAGGCATTGAAATGAAGAAAAGGTGGGCCCTCCAGGGCCATGCTAAAGTCGATTCGGCTCTCGGAACTCCATGTCTAGGACCTGTGGGCCTCGATACATGATCTGCAGTTATCCCTAAAAGTGGGGGATAACAGGCAGTAAAACTTGGAACATGGTGGAAGAACGTGCGAAGAGTTTCCTAGGGACAAATGGTTCTAGATTGAAACAACGAGTTGGGACAACACATTTCTAAGGCTTTGGCATGGAAGGATAACCAAAGCTTGTTGCATACAAAGCAGATTTGAAGAAGTCTCGAGTTGCAACAAAGTAAATGAACCATTGTGAGGACTTAGGTGCAACAAAGAAGAAATGAGTGACGAGTCTGTTGGATGAATGGGCATTCTCCGAGTTATAACGATCTAGGGAAATAACACAATGTTTTGGTTGCATAATTGTGCAAAACAACTTGGGCACATCTTTCTAAGACATCTATGTGCCATGCTTCACCAAATTTTGTTTCTTGAGATGTATTTATATGGGACAACATTGAAGGGTGGAAGGCTTTGTGCAAAGTTGGGCTCATGGAAATGGAGCAATTTGATAGGTAATGAAACATGGAGTTTGGGACTTGGTTTGAATACAACCAAGGAGTGGATAATGGAACGGTGGAAAGAAACCAAGATAGGCACACAGAGGAGTTTTGGGAGTTGAATAGATTTTGGTAGTATCGAACTTGGGTGTTATGGTTGACATAAGATAGATTATTTTACAAAGTGACCAGAACAAGTTCGTGCATACAATGGTTGACTGGGACAGAGACCTAGGAAATGCCATGATCGATCTATGGGTGCAACCGAGGAAGTCATTGTGCAAGGTATGTTGGTTTGAGTTCATCTGCAATTTCAGAGTGTGGCAAGGGGTTCGTTGGAAGAGAAATCAGGCGGCTTGGGGGAAGACCAAGCACAACTAGTTCTGGGTAGATTTGTGACAACCTAATTCATGCACCTTCAAGGAAAGCCTTGGACATTTTGGAACATAGGTGTGAACAAAACTTAGGCAGGATACTTGCATGGATCCTTTGAAGGAGGAGTTTGGTGAACTTGATCACAACTCATTGAGATGCCTTGGTATATGGGTGCCTTAGGCAGGTTGGTTGGTTCATGCGATGACTTGAACATCACAAGGGAGATCCAAAGGATGAAATGACTTTTTTGAGCAGAAGCAAGATGGTTCAGTCCAAAACAGGAAAAGAGGCAGTAATGAGTCGACCAAGGGAATCATTGATAGACAACTGAGATGAGGAAAAATGCATACCAAGTGACTTGGGTGATGCGCTCCTACCTTTGGTATGGAACATTGGATGGGAAATATGTTCACATGACAACTTGTGGATGATTGTGGGATGACTCAGAGATCACAATGATTGCAGGTTGAGGTTGATGGAGGAATTGGCTTGGATATTCCTTTCTTTGGCATGGAGTTCTTTGGGTGGCTCATTTCACTTGGATAATTTTGGACAATACGTTGAGACATCTGTGGAATTAGTTGTTGAATTACCTTATATCGAAGGATCACACAAACATGCTAGAATGTAGCACAAAATGATCATGGTTAGATTGGAGTAGTAGTGTGAAGATAGGTTGGACGTGTGAAACTTGCGCACTTGGAATGTTCCATAGATAGGTGCAAGATGAAGATAAAGGAAGGTTGATTGATGAATCTTGACTAACAATCGACTTAGGTAGGCTTGAAAGTGAACCAAGGTGCCATGAAGGGCACAATTGTGACATTGGAAATGCAAGCCAGGATGGGTGCGAGGGAAGATTTGGTTGGTCGCACAAGTGGTAGATGTGCGGTGATTTCCCTATTTTTTCACAAGACTTGGATGTGGTATGGCATGAGCATGATGATGAGAGAAAGTGATAAGGAATTTTTTAGCCAAGCATATAATGAAATAAAGAAATTGGAGGAGGAATTCATTTTGGAGAGACTTCACAATGCAATGGGGCATGAGGTTTCCTTGATGAGTCATTGTGTGGGTGGATCAATTGTGAACAAAGGTGACCAAATTTCAACACGAAAAATGTGCCTTCGTATGGGTGAATAAGGAAGTTGGACATTCCATCCAACTAGTTTGACACTCAGGCGAGTTAGTGCGCAACAACATGGTAAAGAGGTTAGACAATGGAAGCACAGTAGATTCAGATGTGCAATACTTGGACACTGTTGTCATCCTAATACACACTTGCAAACGTGAGCAAAGTCCATCTCACTTAGTGTGTCCTTGGAGGCACAATGCCTAGGTTCACAGTCCACACTGTCACCTTGACTGGAACCTCTTCCTTCTAGGCTTACTCCTATGGAGGCCAAGAGGGGTAGACCCTAGTTACTAGATGTGATTTAACATTTATATTCTAGGAGTTGGTTTTAATTTGTTAAAGGTTTAGGGGAAAACTAACCTATGATGCTAAGGAAACAAATGTAAAGTGCAAGATTAATTATGCTAAGCAAACCCTTCCCTAAGTCAAATAAGACTAGTGCCTAAAGGTTGGGCAAAGGGGTCAACTATGTTCAAGGAGGTTGATTACAAAATATTACAAGTATTACAAAGTTACAACTATTCCACAACAATGCTACAAATACTTACAATAATGAATAAGAGATATTACAACAATTGTACAAGAGATACACAAGATACAAATGGACAAGATTAACCAAGTGCCAAAGTGTGAGAATTAAAAGATATTCAAAGTCAAGATCATTCAGATAAGGCCAAGCATGCCCCGATAACAATTGGACTGCTTTTCAATGGCAACCACTAAAGCACTCAAGACTCAACAAGATGATGCCTCTAAATGGGATGCACTACCTCTTGTTGAATCACACCACAAAGAGCATAAAATGAAAGATATGAAATACTTGAAAGATAAATGTTCAACACAACATGAGAGATTCAACACTTAGAAAACTAAACCACAGACTTGCATGAAAAATAAAAAGATGTATGTGTGCTTGCAAAGTAGATTTCTAAACAACTATAAGATATGTCCTAAAAGAAAGTTGCCTAGAAGACTAAATGGTTAAGAGTTGCTTAAAGATTTTATAAATTTTATTTACCCTTCTAACTAAGTGTCAAACCTTAATCCTCCTCCTCCTCCTCCTATTGCCAAATAATTGCCGGATGCTCAAGATAGTAAGGCAACGAGGCCCGGCCTAGCTTTCACGGTCAGCCCTAAAGTCTAAGTACTTCCTGGAAAGGACACATCCTGTGCGCCATGAGACAGTCCCCTGCCTACACCTTCCGTTGTTTTCCTCAAACCCATTTTAGATGGTGAAGATGGTGGAATTAGGTGTCCTAGTTGGTCTAATATATTGGTATGACTTAGGACTAAGTCTTAAGATGTGTTGTGAGTGTTTTAGATAAGTTTTAGGTGCCCAAAAATAGTGAATTATGCCCAAAACCGAAACTGTAAATGACTGTGAAAGAGTGTGTTGAAGATTATGAAATTAAAGCACATGAAGCATCTACAACATGTAAAGGAAAGCTGAAAGTAAAGACATTTGTATAATTATCCACTTAACCATGTATGTATACAAACCTGCAGGAAAAGTAAAGTGAAAGACAAGAACAGCTTGCCAACTACAACAGAAAAATGCTTTAGATTATCACCATTTAGCCATGTAAGTTATCCCATTGAAGATAGCATGCTAAAGATTCAAATACTTGCTGAAAAGAGAAATGTGTTCCTACACCATATCAATGCCCCACATGTGTTTTAGATTCATGAGTGGCAACTGCCTTAAAAGATGAGTGAGTTGCAAAAATAAAGATTACTTCCAAAGCATTTTAAACCATGAAATATTGCATCATAAAACACATGTAAAGAACTTGGTGAAAACTAAAGCATGAAAATGAAACTATGCCTTAAAGGATTAAACTAAGATGAATAATGTGTGATGACTACTCTAGAGGATTTTAATCCATGTGAACCATAAAACCGTCAACACATTACTACCATCCTAGCCATATGATTTTGGGGATTACTCTCCCAAGGTGTAGGCAATTTATTATACAAAACTTGGAAATAAATGAGCAAAAAACTCACAATGGCACAAGGTGGAGGAAAGCCTACCAATGTTGTGCCAAAGGGGGTTGGAAAGAAAATATAAACAATTGTTATTGCAGTCATAGCCACACAACCTTGTCCTAATGACAAGTGGGGCAAGAAATAAAAAATTGTTGAAATAAATCTATGTCCTAGCCCAATGATTTTGGGGGGTTGGTTAAGCCAATCACTCTCCCAAGGTGTAGGCACTAACTGATTATAGAAAATAGATTACAAAGGCTGAAATACAACAATAGAATACAAGCCTCAAGGGAACTTCCCGGGGTCTTGCTATAATACTAGAAATGAGTGAGAGAAAAGAGAGATTTGTTACCCACTCAAAGGTTGATCTTTTGATGTGTTGTGTGGGTGAATTACAGCAGCATATCCCCTTGTTTCTGGTAAGAACCTGCAAAAACCATCAAGCAAATGCTTGCTGAAAACGCTGCACAACACAACAAAGTTAAGAATTTTTTTTGTTTTTTACGCATAATTTTTTCACACAAAAATCTCCAAATGAAAGTAAAAATATTTGACCTATCTAAGATGGTTATTAAACTGGAATATAAATGAAATGAGTGCAGAAATATAGGACTAAGTAAGCTAGGAGTTTAACAAGGCTTTGAGGGAAGACTCCTTCTTGAGGTTTTCCCAACAATCCCTTGAAGTAAGCCTGCAAAACTCAAGACAAATTGTGAAGCATGGAAGTAGATAATATGTGAAGATAAACTAACAATCTGAAATACTTAAAACAACTAGCTATCCAACATAAATAAATCAACAAGAATACTCTTTGCTAATCTACCCAAATAAACTACTTTACTCAAGATCTACTCAACACTACACAATAAACTCAAATATCACAATATCACCTCATATGATAGAATGCAACCAGAATACTCTTGGTGATTCAAAATCCTCCAAAGATTTATTAATCTAATATGAGAGTGTTGCAACAACAAGTTGCTCCAAGACTTTGAAGAGCAAATGAAGTGAAATGCAAGATGGCAAGAGCAAGAGAGTGGGGCAAAATTTCAGTAGAGTAACACTAGCTCAAAGATTGGTGAATAAATGAGGGGGTGAGGGGCTGTGTTTATACCCAAAAAGGAAAAACGACCCCTCTTGGATGCATGCCAAGTGTTGCAACCCAGCCACATGAGAGAATCCCAATGAGGGGGGCGCACCATCTAGGGTTTTAGTCATGGATTGATGAGTTGGAAGGGTGAGTGGAGCGTGGGACCAAGTGTGGGTGAGGTGGTAGGATAGGAGGGGTGCAATACTCATGGGAGAGGCCCACAAAGCAATTAAATTGCTTTCGTAAGGTTTCTATGTGAAGGGGGGCGCAAATCCCCCTAGGGGGCGTGAGGAAATGGGTGAGTGGATAGGTGAGGGGGTGTATAAAGGTTGTAAGGTGGGTTGGGTAGGATATGGATGTACCCTCTTTCTATTTTCCATCATTACATAACCCCATTAAATCAAAAATACAAAAATTACATTTTTGACTTCGCAATAAAAATTGATGTTTTGACTGACTTTCATTCCGGGTGGACAAACACCTAGCTAAGTTTGTCCGACTGAGATGAAACTTGGCCCAAGGGTGTAGGGGGTGACTTTACATTTCTTTTGAGCACAAATACCCCTATCAAAAACCCAAAGGCCTAGATTTTACAATAATTGCTCAAAAACAATTAATTAATTAAATAATTAAAATCTCAACCTTAGAAAAATTAATTAAATTTATTAATTAAAAAAAACCTATCTAGACTTGATGAAATTCCGTGAAACTTTATATGATGTCTTGCATGGTCATTTACATCATTCCTAAACAATAGCTACCAGAGGATGAGACCATTAGAACATCGTTCACCACTTTGGAGGAATTATTCCAGGTGTGAGAGAAAAAATTCATGGGAAATTAATAATGTTGAAAATCCCAATTAATAACCCGAGGATAAAAAACCCTCGGTGAAAAGAACTCTCCCAATGAAAACATCCGAAGGTATCTGACCTAACTATGATCCATGTAGACATATTACATTATTAACCCACGCAGGGGTGCAAAAATTATGTTTACAAAAAATTGTGCTCGAGGCATAAATTGCCCAGTAGAACTAAATTGTCTTTGACATATTTGCATATGATGATGCATATCTTCATGGCACATGGAGTTAACCCCCTAGTTGAATAGGTGGTCAACATCTGGCTCCACATGGGGACGTGTGTTCGATCTTCTCACATGAGATGGAGAGCATATGATAATCCAGCATCTACAAAAGGTGCTCACCAATAACCAACATGAGCATACATATATACATATAATGAATAAACAAATGCTATAAACAACATCTACATAATGAAATAGCTAAAGTACAACATCATATCTACAAAATGAATCTATGATACAAAAATAACTCTAAGTACATATCTATATCATGAATGAAATAATACAAAATTGAAAATTCAAGGAAAAGGGTTAGAGATACGTTACAGAGGGTGTCCCTTTGGACACCAAGTTGCTCATCATCTGAAAAAGAGTTTGACAGGCTATCCATTCCTTGGAATATTGATGGGCTTTCCATCCAAATGGTTGAGATGAAAAGAATTAGGCCCTGCTATTTCTCTGATCAAATATGGACCCAACCACAAGCTGTCAAACTTGCCATGTTTCCCTAGTTTTTCTCTTCCTTTATCCCATAGAAAAACTGTATCCCCAATCATGAAATCCTTCTTCCTAGATGACTTGTCAAAAGCCTTCTTTATCTTACTCTGATTTTTGCAATTATGATCATAAGCCCTTCGTCTGATTTCATCTAACTCAATGACCTGATTGACCCTGTTCTGAATTGCATCTTGCTTTGTGGAAAAATCCTCAAATGACCCATAAGTAGGAAGTCTAAGGTGTGCTGGAAAATTAGCTTCCAATCCATATACCAACTCAAAGGGACTTTTCCCAATTGTTGCTTTCTTTGTTATTCTATCAGCCCATAATGCGTGTTTAATTTTACTATCCCAAGACTTCTTATTTTCACCGACTATCTTTTTAACTATGGTCATTAAGTTTTTATTACTTGACTTTGCTTGACCATTCCCTTGGGGATAGTAATATGATGCATGTGATAAGATAATACCATATTTGAAACAAAAAGATGACATCTCAGCTGAACAAAAGGCCTTGGCATTATCTGTCACTATCTTTGATGGGACCCCAAATCTAGTTATAATTTTGTCTTCTAGGAAATCCATCACAACCTTCTTAGTTGCTAACTTGGTAGGAATGGATTCAACCCACTTGGTAAAGTAATCTGTTGCTGTGATAACCCATGAATACCCATTACTTGAATTATCATTAAACTTCCCGATAAAGTCCAAACCCCACTGCTGAAAAGGTGCTTCAACCAAAACTGGTTACAAAGGGAGAGCTGCTAACTTCGGCTTTCTTGTGAAAAGATGACATGGCTCACATCTCTGAACAAACTGATGCACATTTGAAAATATTGTGGGTCAATAATACCCTGCTCTAAGGATTTTGTGGGTAGTAGTTTTAGCAACAAAGTGTCCACCACAAAATCCCCCATGGAATTCATCCATTAGCTTCTTTGACTCAACGTCATCCACACATCTAAGGATAACCCCATCAGGATTCTTCCATTCTAATCCATCTCTAGTAAGGACATACTTAGCAGATTTTAATCTTAAATCCCTTTTCCTGTGTCCTACTAGATGGCTTGGACAAGTCAGATTCTTAAAATAAAAGATGATGTCTATATACCACTCTACTTGTTCAAGCTTCAATAAGTTTGGAGGAAACTCTTCATTATTAATTTGGCAAACCATACCTAAGGCCTTCTCATTACTTTATGTTAACATCTTAGCCAAACCTTGACCCTTGATCAACTTTGTAGGTTTGATTTCCAATTCATACTCTTGGATTTTAGCAATCCATCTACCCCTTCAGCCTAATCCTTCCACTTGTGATAAAACATCCTAATCCTTCACATGTTCTTGGTTGTATTATTGGCTAAGTATAGAATTTTTAATTATATCTGGTGTAAAGAACACAAGTGTGAAATGGGTGGAATGAGTGGTGGCCGTGACATGCCTTGGATGCATTCATACAACGAGTGGGAGAGTCAACATGACACTTCACTAAAATGGTGTGACGGTCCATGGAGTGGAACATACACAACTATGTAGAGATGAAGGGTTGGATCGGCTACACCAAACCACTTGAAAAATGAAGGGACACGACCATTCATGTAACCCATTGGACGTGTAAATATGTGGAAGGCAAGGAGGCAAAACACAAGGAACACAACACTTGGGAAAACAATAGTTCTAAGGTAGATTCTAGTAGAGACGAGTGAGCTCCCTCCCCAAGGGGATAATTCTCTCTATCTAGGATGACTTATGCCACCTTGCAGAGAATGGTGTGGAAAATTGGGGTGAGTTATCTTTGCACTGAGTTAGGATGGTAGCATGGTTTTGGAGATGAAGCACGAGGGTGAGACTTGGGCTCGATGAAGTGTTTCATATCTAAGGCATGAAACATGAGAACAAGAGTTTTGGTGAAGGGAAAGAAATGCATCTATGACTCGCCCACTAAATTCTGGAGTTTGGGTAAGGAGACTCATTTAGTTGGATTGAAAAGGTGAGATGAGACGAAGACTGCAATGAAGGAGGCGCCCGACCATTGGTCCAACTTGTATCGCCAACAAGTGTAAGTGAGTTATTGTATATATCTGGTGAGCCTTGTGCTCCTTGTGAATCGTTTTGGTTTTGATGTACGAGTTGCACACTCAGTGTATATGTTGTAACATATTGCATATTATGAAGTGTTTTTATGGATGTTAGGCACATCTGGTGCCACCCAACCATATACTTTTGTCTCTTTCTCATGTGTATGATGTTCGCATGTTCTTAGTTGCATTATTATCTAAGTATAGAATTGTTAACTATATGTGGTGTAAAGAACGCAAGTGTAATGAAGTGTTTGGTTGGGTGGGTGCCTTGGATGCCAAGAGTTGAGAAAGGAGGATTGATTGAAGTATCTCAAGGCGTAGATATGGACAGATCTTGAGTGAAATTTTTGGACGAATTACTCCCGGTTTAGTTTAACCACTGAGTTGGAAACATCGTGCTGCCACACAAACACATATCACAACTTGACCTAATTGAAGACATTCGAAAGTTGTTTAGGTCGAGTTCGCAGATCTTGGGGTTGTTGGTCAACATAGTGACAAGACGAAGGGTTTGTCGGTTAGGAAGTAAAACTTGGAACATGGTGGAAGAATGAGCAAAGAGTTTCTAGGTGACAGATGATTCCATATTGAAACAACAAGTTGGGACAACAAATTTCCAAGCATTTGGCATGGAACGATAGAAAAAGATTATTGCAGATGAAGTAGATTTGAAGAAGTCTTAGGTTGAAACAAAGTGAATGAACCAATGTGCTAACTTAGGTGCAAGAAAGAAGAACCAAGTGACGAGTCTATTGGAAAAATGGTCATCTGCCGAGTTGAAACAATCTAGGGAAATAACACAATGTTTTGGTCACATAATTGTGCAGAACAACTTGGGCGGATCTTTCTAAGACATCTCTGTGCCATGCTTCACCAAAGTTTGTTTGTTGAGATGTATTTCTATGGGACAACATTGAAGGGTGGCAGGCTTTATGCGAAGTTGGGATCATGGAAATGGAGCGACTTGATAGGTAACAAAACATGGAGTTTGGGACTTGGTTTGAAGACAACCAAGGAGTGGAGAATGAAATGGTGGGAGGCAACTGAGATAGGTTCACAACGGAGTTTTCTGACTTGAAAAAAATTTGTAGTATCGAAGTTGGGCGCTTTGGTTGATGCAAGATAGACTGCTTTTCAAAGAAACCAAAATACGTTCATGCAGACGGTGGCTGAATGGGACATAGACCCAATCAACAACCTAGCCGATCCGTGGGTGCAACCAAGGAAGTCATCATGCAAGGTATGTTGGTTTGAGTTCATTTCCAATTTTAGAGTGTTGCAAGGGGTTCATTGGAGGAGAAATCAGGCAGCTTGGGGGAAGACCAAGTGCAAGTAGTCTCGGGTAGAGTTGGGACAACCTAAGTCATGCACCTTCAACGAAATCCTTGGACATTTTGGAACATAGGTGTGAACAAAATTTGGGCAGGATACTTGCACTGATCCTTTGAAGGAGGATTTTTTCGTACTTGATTGTAACTCATGGAGATGCCTTCGTATATGGGTGCCTTAGGTAGGTTGGTTGGGTCATGTGATGACTTGACCATCACAACGAAGATCCAAAGGATGAAACAACTTGTTTGAGCAAAAACAAGACGGTTTGCTCCAAAAGATGAACAGAGGCAACAAGGAGTCGACCAAGGGAATCATTGATAGACTACCGAGATGAGGCAGAATGTAGACCAAGTGACTTGGGTGATGCATTCCTACCTTTGGTATGGAACATTGGATGGGAAATATGTTACCAAGACAACTTGTGGATGATTGCGGGATGACTTAGAGATCGCAAAGATCACAGGTTGAGGTTGATGGAGGAATTGGCTCGGACGTGCCTTTCTTTGGCATGGAGTTCTTTGGGTGGCTCGTTTTGCTTGGAGAAATTTGGAAAATACATTGAGACATTTGTGGAAGTATTTGTTGACTTACCTTAGATTGGAGGATCACACAAACAAGATATAATGTAGCAAAAAATGATCATGGGTAGATTGGAGTAGTAGTGCAAAGACATGTTGGACATGCCAAACTTGCACACTTGGAATGTTCCATAGACAGGTGCAGGATGAAGAGGAAAGAATATTGATTGATGAAGGTATAATAACAATTGACTCAGGCAGGATTGATAGTGAACCAAGGTGCCATGAAGGGCACAATTGTGACATTGGAAATGCAAGCCAGGATGGGTGTGAGGGTGGATTTGGTTGGTTGGACAAGTGGTAGATGTGCGGTGATTTCCCTAATTTTTCACAAGACTTGGATGTGGTATGGGCTGGGAACGACGATGGGATAAAGTGACAATGAATTTTGTAGACAATAATATAATCAAGTAAAGGAATTGGAGGAAGACTTCGTTTTGGAGAAACTTCGTAGTGCGATGGGGCATGAGTTTTCCTTGATGAGTCATTGTGCAGGTGGATCGATTGCGAACATAGGTGACCAATTTGCAACACGAAAAATGTGCCTTCTCATGGGTGAATAAGACAGTTGGACATGCCATCCAACCAGTTCAACACCTGAGCGAGTTAGTGCGCAACAACATGGTAAAGAGGTCAGACTATGGATGTGCATTAGATTCAGATGTGCAATACTTGGACACTACATAAGAACTTCTTAATAGATTTGGAAATCAACATCAAGAAGGTAAGAGTAATCTTTCCTTGATGTTTTTCGGTTGGAAAAAGTGATGGATTCATGTAAAAAAAAGACTATGTACAATCGTGGGGAGGTACACTTTCACAGATTTGGTTTGAAGTTGGATTAGCTACCCAACTTGTTCAAGAAGTGGAGGCATGCAATGTGTAGAGACATGAGTGAAATGAATGGAGAATGGGAACAATTGTTTGGTACAATAGTTCAACACAGATAATTTTGATGAGTTGTGGTAGCGGTAGGATATAGTTGCAACAGGGCAGTATGAGCATCGTAGCAGGGAAACAACGGTTTACATAATGTGGATAGAGTTGGGAGGGAGACGTAGTTCCAAGGAAATGGGAAGATGGTTTCACAAAAACTTTGGGCAGAGAGAAGTTCAGATGATTGTGCTTAGTTGTGGATGGTTGTATTCTATTTTGGAAACTTGGGGTTTCCACTTGGAATAAATTTGGGGTTTCCAGTTCACACAAACCTTGGGGTTTCCAATAGTGAAGTTGTGATGGAGGCACGAGTTCGAGTATAGGTTTGGAGATCGTAGATTTTGTGGATATTTCCAAGGATGAAAATGAATTTGGGTAGGGGAGGATGTAAGACCCCTGGCTCAACGAGCATTCCTAACAACCTCCTCATGATTGGAAGAACACATCGTAGGATGGCGAGTTGTAGAATTTGGGGTTTCCGAGATGTCACGATAGACAAGTGCACGCCCAAACAAAACAAAGTTGTGATGAATTGGTTATATAAGAATCAAGAAGGAGTGTCTTGGGCACACAATCGATGTTGATATTATGGTAGTTGCAGGAGGTATTTACCTCCACGTGTAAACCTTACAAGGATAGAATACTCCGGGAAGCAAGAAGAAACCCTAATAAGTTGGCTAATAACCCTAGAAGACTTGTCATCATAAGAAGATAATTTATATTAGGTTATTAGCCTCCAAGAGAAGAAGTCAGCTAGAAATAATAATATATACTGAACAGACAGATACCCAGAATGAGAAGTCGGCCCAGGCAGTTAGCCAGAATTAGTATAAATACAGGGGGACAGTTCTCATTCTGGTAGGTAGTCTCAGAATTACAATGCCCAGTCTTGTGCGCAGGTTTGAGGAGAGCTTCCATTACAGCTGCTACAACTAGTAGATCATGTTTGACTTGGACTATCTCTTGTCTAGGGTTTGGACTATCTGATCAACTCTTGTTGATGCGGTATCCTTGGGGAAAGGTGCGCTACCCTTTGTTTGACTATCTGGCCTAGGGTTTGCTTCCATAATGTTTCTCTGTCGTGGTTAAGGTGCTTGGAGGGTGGCTTCGACCTATGGTTGGGTGACAAGGGTATTGTCAATGGTAAAACAAGCACACATCTTTCATATTCTAACAGGTTATGGGCCCACACCTCCTTCATTCAGTCTAAATGCTGGAAGGAAACATAGTTGCTAGGATATTGAGCTTGATGAAGAACTGCCGCTAGGGTTACTAGCTGAAGTAGCTTCCAAGAGCTAGTAGATCATGTTTGACTTGGACTATCTCTTGTCTAGGGTTTGGACTATCTGATCAACTCTTGTTGATGCAATATCCTTGGGGAAAGGTGCGCTACCCTTTGTTTGGCTATCTAGCCTAGGTTTGCTTCCATAATGTTTCTCTGTCGTGGTTAAGGTGCTTGGAGGGTGGCTTCGACCTATGGTTGGGTGACAAGGGTATTGCCAATGGTAAAACAAGCACACATCTTTCATATTCTAACAGGTTATGGGCCCACACCTCCTTCATTCAGTCTAAATGCTGGAAGGAAACATAGTTTCTAGGATATTGAGCTTGATGAAGAACTGCCACTAGGGTTACTAGCTGAAGTAGCTTCCAAGAGCTAGTGGATCATGTTTGACTTGGACTATCTCTTGTCTAGGGTTTGGACTATCTGATCAACTCTTGTTGATGCAGTATCCTTGGGGAAAGGTGCGCTACCCTTTGTTTGGGTATCTAGCCTAGGGTTTGCTTCCATAATGTTTCTCTGTCGTGGTTAAGGTGCTTGGAGGGTGGCTTCGACCTATGGTTGGGTGACAAGGGTATTGTCAATGGTAAAACAAGCACACATCTTTCATATTCTAACAGGTTATGGGCCCACACCTCCTTCATTCAGTCTAAATGCTGGAAGGAAACATAGTTGCTAGGATATTGAGCTTGATGAAGAACTACCGCTAGGGTTACTAGCTGAAGTAGCTTCCAAGACATTGTCGCTAGGGTTACTAGCAGGAGCAGTTGAAAAAACCCTAATCCTCTTGTTGAGGCACCTTAAGTGAATGGATTGACCGAATCTCTGGATAGATCAGTGTGCTCTAGCCTAGCGCATCTCCTGATACTCTCAGCAAGCCAAGACATGAAGTTTGAGTTTGTGGTCAAATCTAGGGTTTGATCAAGTCAAAGAAGCCATGACTTATTCTATGAAATCATAGAACAAGTTAGATGGATCCTTTAACTTCTGAGCATGGAAGACAAGGATTGACCTCATCCTTGCCAAGAATAAAGTGCTGGATATCGTGAAACTAGAGTTTGAAGAAGGGAAAGAGAAGGAACCATAGAATGTTGCAGCTATGGAGAAGTTCAAATAGGATGACATTAATGCTATGAGTATCATAGTGGAATCCATAAAATACCACTTGATACCCTACATATCCCATCTTGACTCATCGAAGAAGATGTATGATGCCCTAACAAACCTCTTCTTAGTCAGAAACATTGGACAAGTAATGAGTCTGAAGAATGAGCTTCGTGACATGAAGATGAATGATGATGACAACATAACATCATACTTTGTGAGAATTTCTTAGTTAAGAGATCAACTACAAGCTATTGAAGAGATCATCTCAGTGAAGGAGTTGGTAAACATAGTACTCAATGGTCTTCCCAAGACGTGGGATGCATTTGTCGCAAGCATGAACACAAGAAAGGAGTATCTGACATTCGAATAAATTTGGACTTGCTGTGCTCAAGAAGAACCAAGGATGAATGCAAAAGAGAAACCCCAAAAGAAGTACGATGATCAAGCCTTCACAACAAGATTCAAGAACTTCAGGAACAAAAGGAAGTTTGGTTCAAGGAGGAAGCCAAATCAAGAGAAATACATTTCAGAAGTATAATGCTTCAACTGTTGAAAGTATGGTCACTACAAGAATCATTGTCCCAAGCTAAAGAAAAGGAAGGAGAAACATGAAGCATCAATTTTCGAAGAAAATGAACCTACAAAGAAGACTAAGCAGGATGGAAGAGACTTATTCTTCTAAAGGTAACAAAACTCTTCTTATTTCTTGTATATTTGCATCGTCTGTGTACATATCTTGTATATCTATCTCTTGGAAGATAATGTGTTCCAAGAAGAACTATACCTATGGAAGAAAAACAAGATAAGAATGGATATCATTAGATAATACACATGAAAGGACGAAATACAAATCATGTGGAAGCTATTGCAAGATAAGACAAATCAATCATGAAGAGACTTAGAAGAAGCAAAGACAGAAAGAAGTCAACAATCGAGAGGAAATTGGAAAAAGACTTATGACGTTTTGTATAAGACAACAAGATGGAAGCGTGGACTCTGTTAGACAAGAGAGCCAATTATATATTGCAGAAGACAATAAGGATGCAGATGGAAGCATGGACTCTGTTAGGCGAAGGGAGCCGATTATATGCACTCATACATGAAGCAAGGATTAGGAGGGAGCTAATCCTATGATCCATTGAAGATGATGAAGTATATATCCATGATAGCAGCCATGAAAGATAGTACATATTCTTCAAAGAGAAGCCTTAAAGTATGCCTGATTGTCCATCCACATCCGTGATCCTATGATGGAATATTTAGGGAATGGAATCTATAAGAAACTCCATCGACACGAGAACTAAAGAAACACATGAATATTCCAAGAAAGAAAGAGAAGCCAAAATAACCAGTCATTGTATCAAGAATCACAAGATTGTTAGCATGATATAAACTCAATAAAAGAAATCAAGCAGAGGAACTGAAAGTCATGATGAAGAACAGTGTATGGAAGACTTATGAATGAAAGCATTGTGAGATCCAAAACTAGGGGTTCTCCCAGATGGAGGGAGAAGACTATGATGATTACTTGTTCCAGTAAACCAGACTTATCTCTACATGAGTCATTATATCATCCACAACATCCATGAGTTGGAGTTCTATATCAGATGAATGAAAAGAATGTTCTCCAGAGAAATTGAATAAAGAACGTATGAAGAGCAATCTCAAGACTTTGAGGCGTACCAGAAAGATACCCTTGTATGCAGATAGAAGAAGGTAACTTGGTGGAGAACCTCCAGTGCACAATAGAAGTGTGGTGAATATTTCCTATAACATCAAGATGATTACTCAGTAGATCGGATCTCATGATGATAGAAGAAGTGCCACAAGGATATGTTCCAGTTTTCCAACAATGATATACTCTATTGTTTAGAGCTACATGAAGCCTTCATAGAAAATCAGTGTTCTAGACTAAAGTACATTTAAAAACAAGCATTACATTATCCATGATGAAGTCCAGAAAGGAGAAAGTGGTTCTCCAATACATATCTCCATAGATGAGAAGATAAGCAAACATTTTGGTAAAGCTTCTATCCAAGACGAAAGAGTTTGCGTACTCAAGCTAGAGCTCGTGGAGACGACTTCCTTATTGAAAAAGGAAGAGATGACTCCCAGGTTCGGAGGGAGCACTGGAAATATTATTGAGGACATTCATTTTCAATATTGAAAAATAGACCATCTTGGACAGACGCTTTCCTGTTTGGAAAGTGGATTGAGATTTATGATGGACATTAATTTCCCATTGTGGTTAACATGGGAAATGGTCCAGATTGTTGATGTATCATAGACAAAAAATTCCCATTGTGGTTAACATGGGGAGTGGTCTAGGGTAGTCTCTCTTCTTGAGGGTTACTCAAGAAGACTGGCCCGCCTCGCCGGACAACGATTTCTCATTGTGGTTAACATAAGGAATGGATCATTTTGGAGGTTGATATAGGATAGTCTTTTCCTCTTGTGGTTAACAGAGGAAATGGTCCAGACAATCATTCCTTAGGGTTTATACATTCTCTTTAGGGTGCACTTTGATTAGTGTAGGAGGAATGGCCCAGGGTGGGGAATGGTCCAGGCTCAACAATCAGGGATAGACAATCCTTAGGGTTTATACATTCTCTCTAGGGTGCACTTTGATTAGTGTAGGAGGAATATACCAGGGTGGGGAATGGTCCAAGCTCAACAATCAGGGACAAACATTCCTTAGTGTTTATACATTCTCTCCAGGGTGCACTTTGATTAGTGTAGGAAGAATGGCCTAGGGTGGGGAATGGTCCAGGTTCAGAAGACAGGACCGTTATTCTTCCTTGCTTGAGAAGAATAGTCTAGATATCTCATTGTTCTACTCTGAGGGAAGATATTCTTTCAGATCTCACAGATGTGAGTGGAAGATTGGCCCAAATGATTCAGTTTGTATCATAACATTGTTTTTGTGTAGGTTGGTATTAGATGATTGTTATGAAGACTGTATGATAGTAGATGTATACTACTGTGGTGGATGTGTTCCACTGTTCGTGACTATACATTGTTGATCAAGTACTTGTGTGTTACTTGGTGTGGTAGTGTACCACTGGATTGTAGTTATGTACTGCTATGGATAGACATAGTTGTGTTATATTTTTTTATGATTGCCTTGAAGATTATCAACAGTTTATTTGAAATAATTATCAGCCAAATGAATGATGAACAAAGATTTTCCAGACAGAAAATGGTTCAGAACATCTACTCTTTTAGATTAGAAGAATGGCTCTTGTATCACTCTGTGAAGTGAGCATCATGTCTAATTACTCAGATAGAGTATGGTTTCAAGAGATGATGCAGATGATGATGATGATGGTGCTCATGATCTAGTCATGATCTAGTCTATATAACTATGTTGATGCTACCAGGTGAATGGTATGTTTTGTGCTCAAGACCATTACCTGTAATACCTCCCTAGCTAGGAGGGAGTGTTGATATTATGGTAGCTGTGGGAGGTATTTACCTCCACATGTAAACCTGAAAAGGATAGAATACTCCTAGAAGCAGGAAGAAACCCTAATGAGTCGGCTAATAACCCTAGAAGACTTGTCGGCTCAAGAAGATAATTTATATTAGGTTATTAGCCTCCAAGAGAAGAATTCGGCCATAAATAATAATATACTCTGAATAGATAGATTCCCATAATGAGAAGTCAGCCCAGGCAGTTAGCCAGAATTAGTATAAATACAGTAGGCCAGTTCTCATTCTGGCAGGCAGTCTCAGAATTGCAGTGTCCAGTCTTGTGCGCACTACAGTGCCTAGTCTTGTGCACAGGTTTGAGGAGAGCCACCATTGCAGCTGCTGCAACTAGCAGATCACATTTGTCTTGGACTATATCTTGGCTAGGTTTTGGATTATCTGATCATCTCTTGTTGATGCGCTATCCTTGGGGAAAGGTGCGCTACCCTTTGTTTGGCTATCTACCCTAGGGTTTGCTTCCGAAATGATTCTCTATCAAGGTTAAGGTGCTCAGAGGGTGGATTCGACCTATGGCTGGGTGACAAGGGTATTGTCAATGGTAAAATGAGCACACATCTTTCATAATCTAACAATGGAGACGTGCGACCCAAGGAGACTTTCCTCCCTCACTTGGGAAACATGTTATCCCAATGAGATAGATGCGTGTGACACAAGACAAGTGAACGGGTGGAATGAGTGGTGGTTGTGACATGCCTTGGATGCATTCATATGATGAGTGGGAGAATTAGCATGACACTTCACTAAAACGGTGTGACAGTCCATGGAGTGGAACAATCACAACTATTTAGAGAGGAAGGGTCGACTCAGATACACCAAACAATGAAACCACTTAGAAAACGAAGGGACACGACCATTCATGTAACACATTGGGCGTGTAAATATGTGGTGGAAAACAAACACAATGAACACAAGGAAAACAACACTTGGGAAAAGAATAGTTCTAAGACAAATTTAGGTAGAGATGGGTGAGATCCCTCCCCAAGGGGCTACGTCACTCCATCTAGGACGACTTATGCCACCTTGCGTAGAATGACGTTGACAATTGGGGTGACATCTCTTTGCATTGAGTTCTGTTGGTAGCATGGTCTTGGAGATGAAGCATGAGGGTGAGACTTAGGATCGATGAACTGTTTCATATCTAAGGCACAAAATAGGAGCACGAGAGTTTTTGTGAAGGGAGAGAAATCCACCCATCGACTCGTCCACTAAAGTCTAGAGTTTAGGTAGGGAGACTCGTTCGGTTGGCTTGGCGAGGTGAGATGTGGAAAATACTGCAATGAAGGAGGTGCCCGACCGCAGGTCCAACTTGTATTGCCAACAGGTGTAAGCGAGTTATTGTATATATCTGGTGAGCCTTGTGCTCCTTGTGAACCATTTTGGTTTGATGTATGAGTTGCACACTCAGTGTATATGTTGTAACATATTGTATATTATGAAGTGTTTGTATGTGTGTTAGTAACATCTGGTACCACCCAACCATATACTTTTGTCTCTTTCTCAAGTGTATGATGTTCGCATGTTCTTGGTTGTATTATTGGCTAAGTATAGAATTTTTAATTATATATGGTGTAAAGAACACAAGTGTGAAACGGGTGGAATGAGTGGTGGTCGTGACATGCCTTTGATGCATTCATACAATGAGTGGGAGAGTCAACATGAAACTTTACTAAAATGGTGTGATGGTCCATGGAGTGGAACAGACACAACTATGTATAGATGAAGGGTTGGCTCAGCTACACCAAACAATGCAACCTCTTGGAAAACAAAGGGACATGACCATTCATGTAACCCATTGGATGTGTAAATATGTGGAAGGTAAGGAGGAAAAACACAAGGAGCACAACACTGTTGAAGTTACTTCACACACACCTAGGATTTATTTTTTCTAAGGTTATTCCTTGTTTATTAGTCATAATTAGTCATTATCCAGTATCTTATATTTTAGGGGAGAATATTCCACCTGGAGAATATTCTCTTTCTGTTGACACTTCAGTTTGAATAGTTGAGTTGAGTTTAGATGTTGCATTGGTTTTGTCACCATGCAAATTTGGGATCATCACCAACTCACTACTCTTTGTTCAGTCAGTTAACTGAAGACTAGTTGACTAGTTAACTCAAGTAGGTGACAGTTCACTCCTGTAACTGCCTGAGAGACTAGACTAGGTGACAGTTCACTTTTGTAACCACTGGTGTGTGTCCAAATAAATCTAGACCACCACTATGGCTCATTAGTTACTTATGTAGCCTATATCTATTGTAAATTATTCACTCTTTATGTGTGGAAACGGTTAATGAAAATTCTTCCATTATTTCTCTCCTTCTTCTTTCTTCTATTCTCTCTACAAATGTGTGTATCATTGTTTAGCTATATCTATTCTGTGCAGGTTCAACACATTTACATGGTATCAGAGCCGACGGACTGCTAAGCAAAAGATACACCAAGTTATTTTTTGCAGGTACAAAAAATTGAAGACAACAAAAAGATGGATTATTCGCCATAAATACTTCTCACGCCTCATAACTATTTGGAATGGAAGCCCAAAATTATTCTTATGCTCAGATGCAGAGGCTTGTACCAAATAACTATGGCAATGGAAGTAGAGCCTGATTCCATTGATGAGAAAAATGACTTTCTCAATAGACAAGATATGGCCATAGGATGTATCCTCTATTTTATTTCTTCTAAAATTCTCCATCAAGTATATGATAACTCACAAGAATTCACTCCAAATGAATTATGGAGCAGATTGGAGGTTTTATTTGGGAATAAGGAAGAATGCATGCAAAATGTTGACAAGATAGAGAATGTAGAAAAACAACTAAAAGATAAATCATCTCAGTTTGAAGAGCCTTCTACACAAATATCTACAAAAAATTGTATTCCATTAATTGAAGATGATGTCTACTCCATTTCAGATTTTTTTTATGAAATTCATGTGGAAGATATATGGCATGCATCTTAGGAGTCACATGCAGACGCTTTTGCATGCACCATGCATGCATCTCAGGAGTCAAAAAGGGAGTCGTGCACATCAGACGCCATTCTGATATTTTCTATGAAACATTTGCATAAAAAAATTGGATATTTGAATTCCTCTCGGGAAAATATCCAATTTAAAAAAAAAAATTGTCCGAAACGGAGTCTGGAAAGTGAAGTTATGATCTTTTTAAAATCAACAAAATTTCAGCATTTTTCCGGAAACAGCCACACGGTTTTCAAAATTTCATCCAAAATTTATTTGGATATTTTTCATTACAAGAAGATAAAGTGGATATGTGTGGACATCTCAATGGTGCATATACTTCATCAGATCCATGCAGACATCTACATCTTCAACAAAATATTCAAAGAGCACAAACTTGCACAATTGCGAGGTCTTCTTGGAGTGAAGGACATGGTTGCTTAGTAACTGCCTTTTGTTCCTTATCATTTTTTATTTTATGCATTGCAATTTGAGGGGGGGTTTTGTTCCCATGAGGTTTTCCCTCTTTCCTTGTTTAGTTCAGTGTATCTTTTGTATTTGGGTACCTAGTATGGCCTCGTAGCCGGGACCCATTTTTTATTTTCACCATAGTGATGTTTAGGGGGGGTGTTGGAGTTAATTCACACACACCTAGGATTTTTTTTTCCTAAGGTTATTCCTTGTTTATTAGTCATAATTAGTCATCATCCAGTCTCCTATATTTTAGGGGAGAATATTTTACCTGGAGAATATTCTCTTTCAGTTGACACTTCAGTTTGACTAGTTGAGTTGAGTTTAGATGTTGCATTGTTTTTGTCACCATGCAACATTGGGATCATCACCAACTCACTACTATTTGTTCAGTCAGTTAACTGAAGACTAGTTGAGTAGTTAACTCAACTAGGTGCTAGTTCACTCCCGTAACTGCCTAAGAGACTAGACTAGGTGGTAGTTCACTCTTGTAACTGTTGGTGTGTGTCCAGATCAATCTAGACCGCCACTATGGCTCATTAGTTACTTATGTAGCCTATATCTATTGTAAATTATTCACTCTTTGTTAAGCCCTAATATTGGCTCATTACCCCTTAATTGGGGCATATTATATTAGTAATGTTATTTTATTTATGTCGAATTTAGGCCATTAGTTGTAATTATACCTCCTAGTCTGCTATATATACCAAGGAGACATTTTCATTTTGAATCATCTTGTACTTGAACATTTAAGTGGGGTAAAAGGAGGTTGCCCCCTCGAAGAGGCTTATTATCTGAAATTATCTATTTTTCAAGGCGTTGAGTACTTTTTCTGAGGTTTTTCTATGCTATATTGATATTTGGTTCTTCACATATGGTATCAGAGCTCAAGGTCTTGGGGTTTCGCTGCTACATCTGAGACACCTTGGCATTTTCGCTATAACTTTTTTTCTACAACGTTTCAGAAGGAATGACTTGGAGGATATTTAGTAGACGGATCAAGACCCTACACTATGGAGGACATTTACAGAAATTAGTAAGGTATCTGTGGTAAAAAGTTCATCTTCTGGGTCATCTTACATTTGTAGATACACCTTGTGTAAGATAGGGTATCTGACTAGTCCTATTGACTAGTCTCAAGAAAATGTTCTAGGTAAAACAATCATAAATTCTTCTTAGAGTATCCAAATTGAGTGGGACTAGTTGCATTGGATTGTGGACAGTCTGTAGTATTTTGGGTGTGAGTTTCAGAATTTTATATCAATTATTTTGTGCGGGGAATGCTATACAAGTGAGATCTCCTGGAAAGGCCAAAAATCGACAAGTTGTGGGAAAGTTACCGTAAATTCCACTTGGGACATCCAATTTTGATCAGACCTGTGGCATTGTAGAGAAGAAATATTAGAGAAATACATAAAAGAAAGTTTCATACCCAGAAGGGACGAAACTTTGGAGATACAACAGAAGAAATATTGTCTAGAAGAACCACCTCAAAATCAAGGTTCAAAAGTGATACTTGGCCAACATGCCACCCAAAAATGGAACTTCTACACCAACTAAGCCTCCAGAAAATACTACTTGGACTCTTGATGAAGGTGAAGAAATGCGTAGGGACATAAATGATTTACAAAAGAAGATAGTTACAAAAGATGAACTACAAGAGATGATGGAGGGTTTAAAAGGGGAGATCATGGAAGTATTGAAAAATTTCGTAATA